>PISX010009332.1:0-76389 GCA_004024625.1 Mellivora capensis
CACAAGCTCTTGATGAAAGAATACATGGAGTAATAAGATTTGTTCTCATTAAAAAGCTTGATTTTCCAAATGTTACACTGAGTCTGAAGGGCATTTAAGAACTTCTTTAAATCTTTCTGCTCTGTGACTGGCACAGGGAGGGGTGCCTTGGTCCAAGAGTTGAGAGCAGTGCATGCTACATGATTTCCAGTCTCTTCCTCTTCTCCACCCATAACCCTCAGCAGTTCAGAGAGTCAACTGAAAAGCTCAATCCCTCTTCAGAGCCATGACATGCTCTCCATATTCCAACTTGATACGAAGTTTAATAAAATAAAAACAGCTAACTGAATAAAACTAGGATTAAAAACCTCACATGACAGTTGACATCTCACATTTTAGTGGTGCTAGGTGCCTGCTAAAGGCAAGGGAATTTTCTATTCCAATTCTTAAGGTGGCAATTATAGAGATATCTCTTATTAGTTCAGAAAACAAACTTTTCATAAAACTGTCTCATTTCTTCTCCCATTATCTTTACATTATATGAACCTAGTATTGCCATTTATCAAGAATGAACAAGTAACCATAGTTAAGAAATATAAGGGAAACTTTTATGCCCTATAGTTGCAATCTAGGATATTTAAATCAAATTGAATAGGCTCAGGTTTAATGACTGGAAGCAATCTACTTTAGATAAGTATTATATTTTAAGTTTTTTAAGTATTAATGTTCATATTCAGTATATCAGTAGGGAATTTGAGATGTCTAATAATAGAATACCCAACTAACTTTGGCTTTAAAACTGTAGTCATTTAGTATAATATATAACAATAAATCTGGCAGTAGATGGCCTCATGGTCCATGAATTTCTTTTAGTGTAATGGTGTGGAGGCTACTTGTCAAACTCTTTGCAAGTGCCTTGATTTTTCCATTCATGATCTCAAGATGGCAGTCACAGCATCAATCATTGTTGGTTCTATATGATGAGAGCCAAAGGCAAGAATAGTCATGTCATCCTTTCTGATGGCTGTGTAATACTCCACTGTATATATGGACCACATCTTTATTCATTTGTCTGTTGAAGGGCATCTTGGCTCTTTCCACAGTTTGACAATCATGGCCATTACTGCTATGAACATTGGGGTGCATATGGCCCTTCTTTTCACTGATATTATGCAGCCATCAGAGAGGATGAATACCCAACTTTTGTATCAACATGGACGGGACTGGAGGAGATTATGCAGAGTGAAGTAAGTCAAGCAGAGAAAGTCAATTATCATGTGGTTTCATTTACTTGTGGAGCATAAGGAATAACATTGAGGACATTAGGAGAAGAAAAGGAAAAGTGAATTGGGGTAAATTGGAGGGGGAGACAAAATATGAGAGACTGTAGATTCTGAGAAACAAACTGAGGGTTATGGAAGGGAGGGGGGTAAGGTGGATGGGTGGGCCTGGTGGTGGGTATTAAGGGAGGCATGTATTGCATGGAGTACTAGGTGTAGTGCATAAACAATGAATCTTGGAACATGAAAAAAATAAAATTAAGATTAAAAAAAAAGAATAGTCCTACTATCTGAAACCCAGTTATTTACTGGGAAGTAAAACATGTTTATTCTATAGAAATATCTGAGATATCTGACCTCCATGGAGGATATACCCATGGATAACACCTTTACTAGAGAAGAGAAGGGTCATATTGCCTAGACTGTGAAGGGTCCAACTTCCTTGATCATATTGGAATAAATTGTGGTTCTATTATAGAGAAAGAAGGAATGAGGGATAATAGCACTTGGATAGGCAAGCAAAACAGGCACTGAGAATATCAGATGGTACAGGTGGAGGTATGTATTGAAATGTAAGTCCACTTACAAATCCCTAGTCATATTATTATTTAAAATTTTTTTTTATTTGGGAGAGAGTGAGTGAGAGAGAGAGAGAGAGCATGAGAGGGGAGAGGAGAGGGTCAGAGGGAGAAGCAGATTCCCCACTGAGCAGGGAACCTGGAGTGGGACTCGATCCCAGGACTCCAAGATCATGACTTGTGCCAAAGGCAGTCACTTAACCAACTGAATTACCCACGGGCTCCTTAGTCATATTGTTAATGACCTGAACTAACTAACAGATAACCAAAATCAGTAGTGTTTTACTGGCATATGCATGCAAATAACTGATGTATATAAAACTATACTGTCCAGATCTTACAGGGTATGAAAAATCTCCCAAGTGATTTTGATGGTAATCCTTTCTTAAGAACTATTGATTTGGCCTATAGTGTTGGATAGGCTATTTATTTAGCCTGTTGTGATAGAGAAAGATATAGAGAAGGCAGAGAAAGCATGCATCTTAGGTATATACAATAGGTTAACACAGATATTTTCTCTGTTCCCTTATGAAGCCCCAAATAAGACAAAAATGTATAAGTAGGCAAAAAAGAGAAGTTTTCAGTGTATGGGTCTACATTTGATACAATGGAAAACAGATTAAAAACAAGAGAGCAGAAAGAGTTGTGAGCCAGTTATCTGTAGCTCATCTGCAGCTGCAAAGTTACAAGGAGATTAATAGTACAGAAGCTTGAAGAAGCTGAAGAATTGGAAGTACCAGGCAGTGCTGAAGTCAGGGGCAAGGTATGGGCCCAAAAAGTGAAAAATTAGATGCAGGTTCTTATAGACAACAATTAGCTGCTCAGATCATTTCCTACTGAAGCCAGACAACTGGATCTTCCTCAACTTTTTGGAAGAATGGATGACTGTTCTGTAGTTAACAATAGAGGCTCTGGGAATACCAGGCAAATATGAGTATCAAATGGAGAATACAGGAGCAGAAACAAGCAAATAACTGCAACTCTAAATAATGAACAGTGACATGCCCAGTTCCCTTTATCTTACCAGTTACCAAAATGTTTCTAGCCATGTTAATGCCTTCCACTATTACCCTCCCTCAGGCAGGGGTTGGAGGATTGTTCTGGGAAATCAGACTGGCCTAAGGAAAAATACCCAGATATACTGGCAATATGGGTTCAGCGCTTACTCACTCTTTGGTGAGGTCTTCCTGTTGACCAAGTTCATTCCAAAACATGTAGATCCCCACAGCAGCTTTTAAGTGCTTCATGCCTAAGCCTCACTGTTGGTGATGAGCAGGAGACAGTGATCAATCAAGATTTTTTTTACAAGAAAAAGATCAAAGCAAACAAATAACCAAACAAAAAGTAGAATCAGGGGAAAAAGAATCAATGCACGAAGCAGACCAGAGGTTTTTTTTTTTTAGGCTGTGGAGAAAAATGGTAAAATACTATAGCCTTGAAGAAGGATAACATGTTCTTTCAAGTTAGATACTAAAAAACAAGAAAAGGTTCTTAGAGTAAATATATATATATATAGTAAATATATAATAAATATAGTAAATATATATATTTATATATATAAATATATAAATGTAGAGTAAATATATATATACATATATATATTTCATTATCCTGAATATAGAGTGTGTGTGTATGAATATATATGTTCATACACACACACACACACACACACACACACACACACACACAGAGGCACCTGAGTGGCTCCGTTGGTTGAGCATCTGCCTTTGGCTCAGGTCATGATCTCAGGGCTCTGGGATCAAGCCCCTTGTTGGGCTCCCTGACAGTGGAAAGTCTGCTTCTCTCTCTCCCTCTGCCTCTTCCCTCAACTCTTGCACTCTCTCTTGCTCTGTGTTCTTTCTCTCTCTCTCAAACAAGTAAATACACCTCTCTATCTATCTAAAGTAAAAGAATATAATAGTAGAAGTATTTAAGATAAAGTTGAAAAGGCATCACAGAAAGTAAAACTAGGGAAAATAATTAGAGGTTCAACACAGGGGTCCAATATGCAACGAGTAGAAATTTCAGAAAGAAGACAAAATGAAGGGAGAACTATATCCACAATATAATTCGGGAAAATTTCCTTGTCCTAAAAGCCAACCATTCCCAGATTGTTTCTCATAAATGCTTCGCATGTTCAATGAAAAGTGGGCCAATAAACATACATGATAGTAAATGAAAAGTTCTAGGAACCAAGAGAATTTGCTAAAAGCTTCTTTGATAGAACACAACCATCACCACAAAAAGAACAAACAATATGTTTAGGATCTCAAAGCAGGTAAATACCAGGTTTCCCAATGACTCACTGGGAACTAGAATGGAACACTGCATTGAGAATTCTGATGGATGATAATTTCCAACCTATGTTTCTACAGCAAATTATTAACCAAGTGTGATGAAAGGAATGAAGATCTAGATAGCTAAATCTCAAATAAAGGTACGCCTGATGTGTCCTTTAGCAGAAGTCTTTTGGAGGATTTCCTCTATTTAAAAAGGGAATGAATTAACAGAGAAGACATAGGGTCCAGAAAACTAGGAATCAAAAAAGTTGGATGATTCTGTAATATTTGTGAAAATCATATCCAGGATTGCCACTATGTAATAGGCCTAGAGAGAAATCAGATCAGGTTGGAACTGTATTATATGGAGAGCCAAGAGAGTTTTCCCAGGGAAAATTGTATTTTATAAATTAACTGATTTGATTATACTTAGAGATATTTTAAAGTTCTATTTGGAGTGTCTGGGGAAAGAATTAGTGATAGAAACAAAGTAAAGTAATGAAAAAAAAAGAAGGCAATATATTTAAAAACCAATGCCAGTACTTTGTTAGGGAATATGGAAGAAATGATTTAATATGGGAAAAGAGAAATAAAATTGATGATTTCATTTTATGTTTATTTTCTTTATAGCTGGTTAACTGTAAATGCAGTTTCCCAACTATTTTTTTTCTACCCTAGTCATACTTTTTGACTTTGCTCAATTTTCTAAAACATTTTCCAGTAACTTTGGCCTTCATATATATTAGGTTTTTATATTTCAGAAGAGTAATGACAGGTTTTGAAGTAAAACAACTTGATAACTATCCTTTATCTCTCTCTATGTAGAATCCTATCTGGTGTATTATATATAACTAATAGAGTACACAAGTCATGCATAACTAACATAATATATAACTAATATGATAACCATGTCTCTTATTCTGTGGAAATGAGAAGAGTGAAATTTAACTTATTTCATAAGTTCAGTTTATTCATGCATTTTCTGATACTCTCAGATGGTAGCTGCTGAGTTCATAGGTCATAATGTAGTTTTCTTATCAATACCAAATTGGATATTTGAAGCTTGGCACTAAAGCTGATTTGCTTCTTAAAATGGGGGTCACATTTCAGATTTTGTACCTTCCTTTTTGAAAAAAGGAACTAGGTCGTTTCCACACACAGGAATAATTCAGTCACAGTGTCTGTAACTAAAAATAGTGAATGAGTGGTATTCATATACTATTTAGAAACATGTAGGTAAATTCATACATGGATAACTGGAAATATTACCTCTGGACTGCTGTTTTTTTCTCCATAAAAGTTGTGAATGCTATCAAGTTTTTTAAAGTGTTATATACATATTACCTAATAAATACAAAGATTAAATTTAAGATAGAACAGAAGTATAAGCAATTTCAAAGTAAAATTTAGAAAATTATAATCCTACAATACTGAGGTAATATCTTCAAGTACTTTTTTTTTTAAAGATTTTATTTATTTATTTGACAGAGAGATCATAAGTAGGCAGAGAGTCAGGCAGAGAGAGAGGAAGGGAAGCAGGCTCCCTGCTGAGCAGAGAGCCCGATGCAGGACTCAATCCCAGGACTCTGGGATCACGACCTGAGCCGAAGTCAGAGGCTTTAACCCACTGAGCCACCCAGGTGCCCCGTATCTTCAAGTACTTTATCTTTTTATATTTGTATATAGTTTTTGACAAAATGAAAATATACATGTTTGATTTTGCTGTTTCAGTTGTTACATTTTGAATATTTTCCTTGGCATTATTCATAAAATATGTGATAATTCACAAAAATTAGTCCCTTGCTGCTTTATATAAGAAAGCTTATCTCTTCTGTGTTATTCATTTTTTTCAACAAATATTAGTGCTTTTTTTTTTTTTTTTTAGGACTGATGTATTTATTTTGGACAGAGAGAGAGAGAGAGTATGAACAGGGAAGGGTAGAGGGAGAAGAGAGGATCTTAAGCAGGTTCCATGGCCAGCTTGGACCCTGATGCACAGCTCAGTCTCACAACCTTGAGGTCATAACTGAGCTGAAATCAAGACTGACTGAGCCACTCAGGTGCCCCTTAGCAAATATTGTTTGAGTTATCAAATGTATAACACTGTGCTTGGCACTGGGGGTAGAGCCATAAACAAGAAAGCTGTGTTTGAGCTATCAAAATAGTTATAGTCTATTGAAGAAAACAAATTACATGAATCAGTACCTGAGGGCAATTGGGATTTGTATTTATTTTGTATTTGTATTTATTCAAAGTTTAATAAGAGATTCTAACCTCATTTGAGAGATCAGAGATTTTCTACGTAAGCACCATGTAATCTGAGACTTGAAAGAGAATTCTGTACAAAAGGTCTTAGGTCTGAATTACACCTGAGTTGAATTTGATATTTCTTCTATGGCCTCATTTCAAGATTCTTGCTGAGTAATTAATAATCTGATTATAGAGCTAAGTAAACTCATGAGTACTTATGTAATTCTAGATCAAATTAAACTCATAAAGACTGTACTTACATTTTGCTTTACATTGCAAGACATAGGGTAGGTAATATGAAGGACTAAGTTCAATATTATCTGTTTCCTGACTTCAAGGAGCTTGATATGGTGCTTTCTAACCAAAAGAGATGTTATCTAAGAGTAATCTCTGAGTTTAAATCAGACATAACAATTTTTGTTTTTATTTTACTCTTATTATTCTATTGATTATCATTAAAAGGCAACACATCTTCCTGTAATGAGAACATTTGTTCACAATCCTTTCTCTCACTTTATTTCTCACACATTCAGATGAATTAATACTCAGTTTTAAAGAATAATTAATAACTGAGATTTATGAATTATATTCACATATATACTTATCATGACTGAGTGAAATTTGTCCACTTCAGCAGAAGATGAAATAATGAACCTAATTTTGCTTATTGAAGTTTCAGTGCTAAATATCAAAGAAAGAAATACAAGGTATTAATTCAATTGATTTGCTATTGGATCTTTCGAAATGTTTTCCCATAAATAACCAACTTTAATTAGCATTCTGCCTTTATCCATAAACTTAGATTAAAAAATGTATACCTTCACTTAGTTCAGGCTGATAGATGGCCCAATTACTTTACAAACATTTATTGTATAGGCTGTAAAGAACAAATCATTATTTGCCAAATTGAAGAGGTATGTTTTCAAGTTTTTCAAATGTAGGCCCACAGTCTAATGCCTCCTTTTATTATTAGACAATGCGGTGGTTAAAATGTAACAACCCAGTTGATATAAGTCCTGGTAGAATATTTAATAGCAGACACATAATATAATAATGAGGTAAATCCTGCTTCCTCTCCTCTTTCTCTCTGTCTGTTTCTGTCTCTGTCTCTGAATCTCTTTCTTTCTTGTAATACTTAATTTTGGAAGACAATTTGAGATAGTCCTCAGCCCAAAACATGTCCCCTTCCCTCCTGTAAGGAGTGCCTGCCTCTGTCATTGCAGGACCTGGCGGCTGAGGTGAGAAGAACCCAGAGTGGAAACTCTATTCTTGAGCATTAACAGGTGATTGTAGCAGACAATTTTGTTTTGTACACTTTTAGAGGAGATGGGCCATAGTTGCCTCTAGCACTATCTCCATCTAGATACCAGGACTAGACAGAGTACATTAAATGTAGCAGGTATAGATCTCAGTTTATACAAACTCAGGTTTTCAGTAAAGACATTTCTAATATTTTTCTAAAATAGACTGTATCCATAGTGATGGTTTTCACCATACGTTCCGGAGAAAAACTGGCTAAAAATGACTTAGATGATGATGGACATACTGTCTCCCATATCAGGAAGTCCTTAGGCAGGTGGTTCTAGAGTTGATCAATTCAGAAGCCAAAGGATATTATCATGTTCTTTCCTTCTTTTTGCTCCATGCTGTTTGGAGTTGGCTTTGTCTTTGGGCCTTTTCATGACCATAGTTCTAAATAGAAAATCCTCCAATGGCTGAAGTAGGAAAAGAACATTTTCTTCTCACATGTTACTTCTCAGCAGGGAGGTGAATTGTTCACAGACTTGATATGTAATCTTTATAATTTATGTATGAGTATAATCTCTGTGAGGAAGGAAGCTCAAATGGGTGCTGACAATTTGTCCTTGCACTTCCTTTTCCTCTTGTTTAATTGATATCTTTTTTGAGAAAGAGGAGCATCATACTCACTTCACCCAGAAGGAGCATGGTTAAATACAAATTCATCACATTCTCAACAATGTATCAGAGAAGTGTTCATATATACTGTATTTTTGTTAGTTATAATAATTACAGTGGTTCAAGTGCCCAGAACAGTACCAGTGTGATGATCTATAGAAATGCTAGGTCCTTTCCATATATTATCTTTCTTTGATATGTGACATCAAACTGGGAATAAAGAAAACCTAAGTTGGGGTGCTAGGGTGGTTTGGTTGGTTAAGCATCTGACTCTTGATTTCAGATCAGGGCATGGCCTCAGAGTCATGGGATCAAGCCCAATGTCAGGCTCTACAGTTGGTGTGGAGTCTGTTTGAGATTCTCTCCCTCTCCCTTCGCCCCTCTCTCTGCTCGTGTTCTGTCTCTCACAAATAAATAAATAAAATCTTAAAAAGAAAACATAATTAACTGAGAATACATTATGATTTGTTTGATATTTGAAAGGACAAGGTCAATAACTCTCCTTTACAAATGTATGTTGAAAACCTTAAAGAACTTTATAGAACCACATTCCTAAAATAATTTTTAAATGACCTCAGTTATTTTTTTCCCATTATTATTAGTTCTGTTTTCTAACTATTAACAGATCAGTTAAACTCTGCAGTTTTGGTGAATTTATAAACTGTGAACTTCTGGGCAACTATGTTATTATTACTATATTAAACAGCATATAAAAGCACTCTCTTCCCCTCCTTTTTATATGCATTGATATGTTTTACTTCCATTCATCTCAATCAGATTTAGATAATTTCTTATACATTGTATTACCTCTTTAAAGCCGCATTATTGAGAGTTTCTTTCCATTGTATAGCTGAAGAGTAGCTGGGGCATGGGGAAGATTATCTAGCAGTTTTCAGTTTCCTGATGGTGCCTTTAACTGTTCTAGGCTCCAAATACAAGTTGCATTTCTGATGAGAGCTCAGAAGACTGCTGCTTATCAAGTCTAAGGAGCAGTGGTGAGTGTTCAGTAAATGTTTGTTACAAAAATGAGAATCAAAAATCCATAAGCAGGGCGCCTGGGTGGCTCAGTGGGTTAAAGCTTCTGCTTTCGGCTCAGGTCATGATCCCAGGGTCCTGGGATCAAGCCCCACATCAGGCTCTCTGCTCTGCGGAGAGCCTGCTTCCTCCTCTCTCCCTGCCTGCCTCTCTTGCCTACTTGTAATCTCTGTCTGTCAAATAAATAAATAAAATCTTGAAAAAGAAAAAAAAAATCCATAAGCAAAAATAGTTTATTGTATAAGCGTTGGGACTGGTTATAAAGAATGGCAGTATACCACAAACAACAACAACAACAACAACAACAAACCAAACAAAAAACAAAAAAACAGGTATGAATGATGGAAGATGAGGCCATAAACCAATGCTGGCTATTCACTTTATTATTTGTATGACATTGAAGAAATTAATAACCAATATGAGCTTCCATTTTTTAGCTTAAAACAATAATTGTTTTATTATTATTTCTCAGAGTTTTGTGGATCAGGAATTTAGACAGGAAACAAACTGTGAGGGAGACTTGTCTCTCCTCCGGGATAGGATATCTGGAGATACAGCTGGGGGCTGGATGGTATCTGTCTCTCTTCTCTCTCTATATGGTCCCTCTGGCATGGAAACCTCAGAGGAATTGTATTTCTTACATGGTAGCTTGAGACTATAACAGCAGGTGTTCCAAGTGGCCCAGGCAACATGGCTTCATGTGACTAAAGCTGAGTGATCCTGGAACATCCTTTCTATCACATTCCATTAGTCAAGCAAATTTCAAAAGCCATCCAAGATCCATTGGATGGAGAATTAGATTTCATCTTTCAGGGAGTGGAGTATCCGAGAATTTTTGTAATCATTAATCCCCAGAAAAATTTCATAGAACGTTGTTAATACTAATGTTAAAGTTCTAAGTCTCATTTGATGAGTATGAAAACTTCTAAAGAAGTTAGTAAATTTAGTTAACAAGCTCTTAGTTTCTGATTTATTTTTATATTGAGAATGTCTTGGTATTTTTCAGTTTATAGTCAACATTGAGAGACTAAAGGGAACATATAGACATCATCAGATGAGTTAAACCCCATCTACAGTTTGACCTTTTTAATAAAGTGGGGCAAATGTGGCCTTTGTCTTAATAGTGTGTTTTTATGGAAAGATTTTTAAAGAACCATTCAGCCAGATTTCACCCACATTTAAGAAATCTCAAAGATGTAGTTGTGATCAGTACATATATATGTAAAGATTAAATTTGAGTAATCTCTGGGTAAATGAGGTTGTGAAACTGCCCAGCTCTCCTGAATTATATGACACTAGATGAGTACATACCAATATTCTTTGTGTTCTTATGCATATTATTGCATACTTAGAATTCTTTTTTTTTTTTCAGACTTAGAATTCTTAAACTCCATCTTAATCCAACCAGGAAAAATTCTGGTTTTCATTTGGTCCTGACACTTTCATTTAATTAGTCTTTGTAAAATGCCAGTTCTGGCATGTCTTCTGTGTGTGTGTATGTGTGTGTGTGTGTGTGTGTGTGATGTGCTGTTTAGATTCACAACAGAAGTGAGAGGAAGGTACAGAGATTCCCCACATGTCCTCTGCCCCAAAACATGCCTAGACTCCCTCATTGTCAACATCATTCACCAAAGCATTACATATGTTATAACTGATGAACATTAACATTACACATTACCTACATTAACACATCATCTTGTTCAAAGTCCATAGTTTATCTTAGGGCTCCCTCTTGGTGTTATACATTCTGTGGGTTTGGATAAATGTGCAAGGACAAGTATCCATTATTATGGTATCATACAGAGTATGTTTACTGCCCTAAACATTCTCTGTGCTCTACCTATTTATCTTTTGCTCCTACCCCTACTGCTCCTATTTTTTTTTAAATCTGTAAAATAGGTATATTTACAACTGACTTGAAGTATTGCCTGTGAAGATTAGCTATAACATTGTGGGGCACATAATAGGCATTTAACACATGGGAGCCATGATGATGATGATGATGATGATTCAGCAAGCAAAATTTATCTGTTTCCTGTTACTTCAGGTTAGGTCATGTGATTTTACTCACCAAATGGAAATCAGAGAAAGATGGAGTTAGGGATTAGAATGAAAGACTGGTAGTGCCAGAGGGATCTGAGAGATTACTCAGTGCATCCAGTGTAAGCCTTTTTATCAAAGAGACTGAAGTCCAAGCTTGTTAAGTGTCTTGCTCTAGATATCATGCAGACAAATATTACTTATAAAAATTATATTTCATATAAGGGATACATTAAAATAAAATAATACTGATATTTTTAAATTATCAAAACAATAACTATATTTTTATTAACATAGAGATGATCAGTGAAAGAATTAGAACCTAGTCCCTGAATCTTCCACTTCATATTTCTTTCCATATGAATAAAGCTCTTAAGTGGGCATAATAACTTAAATTTCCCAAAATACCAGCTCCAAATTAACAGGGATAGTATTTACCTATGCTCTCATATATAGCTCCTTGTGAATTTAAATACATAGGGAAAAAATTCCAATTGTTTAAATTTTATACCCGCCTGAAGTATCTATTATATATTCCCCTAGGAATGTGTGCTACAAAAAGGGAAATTAATGTCAACTCCATGATTTTAGAAATTTAGGAAGAAAATACTCCCAACTTTTTGTGATATACACTTTTGAAATGACAAATCCATATTTTTGGTTGCCTAAATTAAGACTCTACTACAGCAAAGGATAAAAACTCAATAGACCAAGCAACTTGTTTCCATGATCTTTAGTTCAAATTCAGTATCCCTCCAATTCTGCATTCTGATTCAAGAATAATTGTGTGGGACTTAGGATAAGTCATGCACATAAATGAGGAACAGTTTTTCGTAATCATTTCCTTAGATAACTGACCTAGTTTCATCATAGTACATCTTGGGCAGAGTCAGCAGTTTGGAGCCTAAAGACAAGGAAGGCAGGGTTGAAATTTATACCCTCTTATTTTTGTCAACTAATAGAAAACTAATAGAAAACTTTCTACAGTAAGTCATCTGCTAATATATTTAGCACTACCTAAATATCCAGAAAAGCCCAGAAGACTCAAGTGTAGCCTGCTTGCCCTTAATGTGCCCCAGCTTTTTCCTTCATATACCACCTAACAGAAAAGTACAATAAATAAAAATGAGGACCAGAAAGGTATTATTGTAATAACCTTGTATGGTGACAGATGGTGACTCCACTTATTGGAGTGAGCACTGAATAAATAGAATTGTTGAATCAATACGTTGTACACCCAAAACTAATATAACATTCTATGTTAATTACGCTTCAATATAAAAAAAATGGAAAAAGGAAACATCAATGAAGGGGAAGCTGGAGAAGATTCATTATTATTTTCTATGGAGTTTGTATGTGTGTATTTATGGGAGAGATTATCTCTCCCATGAATTCACACATGTATGAAGCATGCACACCTGGGTGGCTCAGTTAGTTGAGCATCTTGACTCTTGGTTTCAGCTCAGATCATGATCTCATGGGTTGTGGGATCGAACCCTGCACCAGGCTCCATGCTTGATGGGGAGTCTGCTTGAAGGTTCTCTCCCTTTGCCTCTCCCCTGACTCATGAACACACACAAACACACACACACACACACACACTCTCTCTCTCTCTCTCTCTCAAAAATAAATATTTTAAAAAATAAATGTATGGGGGCACCTGGGTGGCTCAGTGGGTTAAGCCTCTGCCTTCAGCTCGGGTCATGATCTCAGGGTCCTGGGATCGAGCCCCACATCGGGCTCTCTGCTCGGTGGGGAGCCTGCTTCCTCCTTTCTCTCTGCCTGCCTCTCTGCCTACTTGTGATCTCTGTCTGTCAAATAAATAAAATCTTTTAAAAAAATGTATGAAGCATTAACAGAATAATGTATTTTCCATGGATGTGTATAAATGTAATAAAAATATAAATAGGATACGTAGTAAGTGTATTATAGTGGTTTCCTCTAGAGAAAGAAGGGACTGGAAAGGTGAACAAAGAGAATTCCAACTTAATATGCATTTTGTATTTTATTTTATGTAAAAGACATGAAAGAAACATATTTGTATTAGCCAGTTTCTGGAAAAGTTGGTAAAGATTATCTAATTATTTTTCTGTTCCTTTTTGGGGCAAGATTTCAAGTTCTATGCCTTTTTGGGTTTTTTTGTCTCTTGGCAAGAAATTTTCTCCAGGCACCTGGGTGGCTCAGTGGGTTAAAGTCTCTGCCTTCGGCTCAGGTCGTGATCCCAGGGTCATGGGATCCAGTCCCTCATTGGGCTCTCTGCTCAGCAGGGAGCCTGCTTCCCCCTCTCTCTCTGCCTGCCTCTCTGCCAACTTGTGATCTCTGTCAAATAAATAAATGAAATCTTTTTAAAAATTTTTAAAAATTTCAATGTTTTCTCTTTAATTTTTTATTTATATTTATACTTATATTTATTTTATTTTATTTTTAATTTCTCTTTAATTTTTAATTTTTTTAAAGATTTTATTTATTTGACAGAGGGGCAGAGAGCAGCTCCTCATTCACTTATAAAGCAGAACTAATTCAGTTCCTTGAGGGAGAAAAAAGGCCTTAAGGTATATTGGAATAGGTATCACCTTCTTCATCCACGTCCCCTGGATGAGCTGAAGGAGTAAAGCCTAATGCAATAGTTCCTATTGCCACTAGAGGCACTGCTGAAAATTGGTTCCTATTGAGTTATCCATATCAGGAGTCATAAAGGGAGGCCTCCCCCACCCTCCATAAAAATTGCTTCTCCAGACAAACTTGAGAGGTTTAAAGAGATCGTTTGGGTCCCAGGAAGGCCTCCCTCTCCTAATAATCTACTTAACTAAAATACTTATGATCGAAGGACACATTAATTTAATTTAAGGAGCTGCTTTTAACAAGTGAATATGTTTAATTGACTTAATACAAGTCAGCCATTTACATGGTAGTGTGAATTGTCTAATTTAGATCACATTTCCTTAATCACCTAGATAAGATTAGCTGCACTGAGTGGAAAATCAATCAACTTTAAAAGACAGGAGGAATAAGAAGGAAAGTAACTTTGTTCAGGTATTTATGTCTTATATCCTATCCTTATTTTATAACCCCCCCCAACACCTCAACACTATAAAATCTGGTAAGAAACATTCATCTTGAAGGGTAATTTGGAGAGAATTCTTTGAAATCAGGTTTGCCTTCCCAAGTCCAGGATAGTCAAGATAAGTATAGGCAATGTGTGGACTCTGGACCAGCTGTGTTGGCATCACTGGACACCTGCAAGAAAGACAAATTCTTGGTCCAGAATCTCTGGGAGAGGCCCAGAAAATTGTATTTTAATGAAGTGATGCAGATGTTAAGCCCAAGTTAGAAAATCACTGGTGTAGGATGTTCTTCTCTGGGCAGCAAATCCTGTGCAGAGAAGACTGAAAATAATAAAAGAAGCTCAGCATTGAAATGAGGAGATGGAAATGTATTGGAATAAAGAGGCAGGGAGTAAGGGGAGGTGGGTGTGTACATATTCTGTTTTTAACTGCAAAGCCTAGTAACTAGCTCAAAATAACCAGTCCTGTGCATCTCTTAGATCTGCTGCTTCTGTTTTATTACCAGGCCATTTACCCCCCACCCTTTTTATTTTTTCATTTTTATAACACGATCATTATGGATTTGGTTTAGGAAGTGAAGATTAAATAATTTTATGTTCTTGAATAATTTGAGATGAAAATAAAATGTCATTGATTACCTTTTGAGAGATTTTTCTTCTTTTTCTAGCCCTAGACATGCATATTAATGAATTTTTGCAGTTGTATCCAAAATTTTGATTGACCAGTGTTGTATATCTGTGACTGCTAAACTAGAAGTGCAACTTGACACTGTTGAGATAAAATGAAGAAAATTTTCCCATGTCAAATATAGCTGGTAACCTGAACTCATTAGTACTATGCTCTATTCAGTAAAGACAACTGGTAAAGACTGATGGAATCACAAGTTTCCAATAGAGGTTGCTATATTTTAGGAAACTGCTTATTGTGGCAGTAGGAATCTTGCCAGACTTATTTCTTTTACTATCCTGTTATCTAATGCAGTCATATGGATTTTATCACTCAAACACCCATCCTTTCTTGCCAATACCAAAAACAAAATACAAAAACAAACATGCAGAAAATGAATAAGGAGTTTTAACAAATGAATGTCCTATGATATCTTTTTCTTTGCAGAGTATTTTGCATTTTGTAGACAACATGAAAATTCATCTTCAAAATATTCTGAATAAGTCCACTGCAACCAGGAATTTATATCTGTGAAAACTTAGGTGGAAGAGCCATTTGACATTACTTAGCAAAGTGAAAAAAAACTGTCAAACATTGAACACAACCCGTGTGTGTGTGCGTGTGTGTGTGTCCTTCTCGATATAGGGCTGTTTATGCTAATGGAAGACATATGTTTTATGTATTTAGAAAATTTTTGAGGTTTGCTGTGACCAAAAGTCCTACTGTGAGTTTTCAGGACCAGGAGAGCTCTATTAACTAATAGGTTAGAGGATTGGAAATGCAATAATTTTACTTTAAGAAGGTAAAATATTTACCCCATTAATTGTTACACCGTATTATAGACCTAGAGCTTATTTGCTTTTTGTAAACAAGTGTTTTATTTTCATTTTCTTTTAATTGCTAATGAACCTTAAAAGATAAGTTGTTAAAATGTCTGCATAGAACCATTTAATGTTTTTAATTAAGTCATCCCATTCTACTAAGAAATGAAGTGAGTAATGTGTTATGACCAAGAAAAACCTCATACGACCATGCTATCCATTAGCTAAACATAATGCATCAAGGCAAATAGGGCTATTTGATGTACTGAACTGCAGTTGGTATAGTAGTTTATATTATAATGACCCAAATTGTGTTTATTGGTGTTTAAGAATCTTAGTGTTCATGCAAAAATCTGTAGCTTCTTTAAGGGGAAAGAGAAGGAAGAAGCAGGGTGAGTCTGGTGAATCATGAGAATGGTTGATGAAATGGCATGAAGGAAACTTTCACATGTTTGATGAATGATGGAAAGAGAAAAGGGTGAACCCAAGCTTCAGTAATGACTTCCAATATTTCTTGGCTAATAATATTCCCTATATCATCCTCAATTTGGTTTTGAAACTGGTAATATTATGGAAGCATATTTGTCTGCTGATAGATATTTTTTAATCTACCAGCAAGGTCAGCCCAACTATTTCATAGGTATCCGGGAGTTTTCAGAATCATTGGTCCAGGTACAATATGAAAAAGTAATATATTTCCTCTTAAGATCCATCTTCCCGTTCTCATCAAAATCAGATTTTTAAAAAAGGTAGAAGAGAGGAAACTTGAACATTTAAAGTTTCTGTAAAACTGGTTCAAACCTGGGTAGAACTTAGAACCAATTCCAACTTCTTGTTATGTGGTTAATCTATTCCCAGGGCAAATTTTTTTTTTTTGAGAAAAAACAAAACAAAACACTCTTTTTCTTGCTTACCTCAACACCTTAAAATGTCTCACAATCTGTCATTGCCTTGGCTCTTACAGTATTTTTTCTAACAAAGTACATTTCATGTTGCCAGTGTCCAACTATTAACTAGAGGGCAAACTGTCAAATACTTAGTGAAAATGTCATCAAGTATTACGATTTACTGGGTTGATCATATGCAAATTTCACTCCAGTGTCATTGGGAATCATTTATGTATCTGCTAGAGTCCTGTTTTTAAATGAAAGGGAACTGAGTGCTCTGTCGAACTTGATTGTAATTTCAATCTGCTTCCTTGGGCCTTGCACATTTGAGATAGTCAGAGGTATTTCGAATAGCCTCAGGCCTCCAAAAGCAGTGGCTTTCCAGAAGAAATATTGTATTCTAGACTCACTGCTATTAAAATATTTAGCTAAATTGCTGAGAATTTCTTTAGCAAAGGTCAGCATAATAAAAGCATCATTGAAAATTACCCTAACCAAGGAGTGAAAGAGTATCCCTTAATAAATCATAATAACATTTCCTTATCAACTCCTTTCAGGGTGATTTACTTGAACAGCAAAACCAAAGAGCCTCTCATTGGCATGGAGATGGTGAAAGGTCAGTCTTAGAGAGGAAATGGTTAAATTAGACCGGCTGCCCTGTTAGAGGAGGATTGAAAGAATCATTTGTGTTTGTTTGGAAGTCAGGGATTTGCCATGGTGAAATGTCTGATATTGGGGGGGAAGAAGTAGTGAAGGAGACAGACGTTTTAGAACATCCATGGAGCCTTTGAGTCTCATTGTGCTGTTAATGGTGTGGTACTTGGTGTGAAGTTGTGGGAACTAATGATCGCCAGTTTGCAATTTGGGGGTCATGGGTAGCAATGCACAGGAGTTCAGAAAAAGGGTCCCAAGTAAACACATGCTTCCTTCGGTATTCTGCTTGGGCTGCCCACTGCATTTATCAATTGCTTCTTAGTTCAAGCTACCATGTCAGTCTCTTGTCAGTTGTTGTTGGTTTTATTTACTTATTTATTTTTTATTTTTTAAAGATTTTGTTTATTTACTTGAGAGAGGGACAGAGCATGAGCAAGGAGGGAGAGGGAGAAGCGGGCTCCCCACCAAGCAGGGAGCCTGATGTGGGGCTCCATCCCAGGACCCTGAGATAATGACCTGAGCTGAAGGCAGATACTTAACCAACTGAGCCATGTGCCTCTGTTGTTGGTTTTAAATGAGAACTTGTCTACATATTTCAGTCATACCACCTTTGTCTTCTTTGGAACAAGCACTTCCTAGTGTTTTGCTCTTGGGCAAATCCCTAGTTCTACTCCTCTCATGTGAATTCAGCTTTGGATTCCTGTCTGTCCTCTCTTAACACCCAGACTCCCCTGTGCCATTTTATCTTTTTATTTTCTCATCTCCATCCTCACTGTTCCATTTAAGCATTTAAGCCTTGTCCCAAACTGTAGGTGAGATAGAGCAGAAGGGAGGGTCCCTTGGTGCCACGTGATACAAAATTAAATCAAGGAGATTGATTGATGAGGGAAGCTTCATGGAAATGGATGTCATTACCTAATAGAATTGTTCCAGACTCCCAATGTGATAAAATGATGGCAGTTTTGTGTAGAAGCAAAATGAGAAGTTGGAGAGGCAAGGAGCTTCAGGCTTTCCATTAGTCTTATCTATTGACAGCATTTCTGGTGGAGGCAGGGTCATTCTAAGGAAGCACTCAGGACAATAAGGCAGTTTTCCTAATTTGTACTGAAAAGAAAATAAATGCATGTCTGTGCACTTTTTTTTTTGGGGGGGGGAGGAAGCCCAAATCTAAATACAGTACTTTATTTCTTATGAAACACAAATCATATATATTGTGAAATTATTCTGAATGCTAATTATGTATTTTCGAGGCATCCAGAGACTCTCAATTCTGATTTGTAGTAGAATAACTCCTAATTCCTGCTGTTTTGTTTGTTTAATTTCCTTTGAATTAAATCTATCCAATTATATGACTGGGCCTAATAGCACACTCAAATAATTAGCAGTACATGCATACATACTTACATAAAGGGATATAGCATTTCTTTTTTTTAATTAATTAATTAATTTATTTATTTATTATTTCTTTTCAGCGTAACAGAATTCATAGTTTTACACCACACCCAGTGCTCCATGTAATGCATGTCCTCCACAATACCCACCACCCAGCATTTCAACAGAAGTATGTTATTCTTTATTTAGGAAAATGGTGTACTATGTAAATGACCTCAAGATCCCCCCCCATGGAAGTTGGTGTCCATTGCTTTCCTCTGCCCAAAACTTGCCACTTTTTAAAAAAAGATTTTGATTTATTTATTTGACAGAGAGAGAGATCACAAGTAGGCAGAGAGGCAGACAGAGAGAGAAGAGACAGTGGGCTCCCCACTGAGCAGAGAGCCTGATGCAGAGCCCAATCCCAAGACCCTGAGATCATGCCCTGAGTTGATGGCAGAGGTTTAACCCACTGAGCCACCCAGGCACCCCTGTTGCCACCTTTTGAAGTAACTGTAGGCATTTGCAGTGTGACCGGTCATGGGTAGCAGGGTTGCCCATAGCTTGAGCTTCCTCTTTGCTTTACTTCACAATTCAAGCATTCAAGAGGGAAATGCCTCCACATGACTTACAGAAAAATGCCAGGACATTTAAAATCACACAATCAATAGATTCCTTGCTATGTTTTGCAAATGTGTTTGATAAGAAAGAGACTATACAGCATCACATGTAATTTAAGAATGACTGCTGATTAATGTCTCAACCAGAAGTAAGAGAAACCAAATAACAGAACAACCCAAAAAGATGAGTCTATCTCTAATGCCATGCATATTGTAGGAAGAGAAGAAAGATACTTTTATATCGTCTAGTGAAAGGACAAGAGATGTTTTTCTCACAATAGCCACACTTCTCTCAAAAGTCTAGATGTCTTGCTAACTTGGATTTAGTTCAGTTTAGTTCAACACACAATTGCTACAAATCAACCGACAGACGAGGTGAGGTGGTAGTTAAATATGAAGAAGATGGGATTCCCACCCTGAAGAAGCTGTGAGTGGAGAGATGGATACACAACACCCAGCAAATACACAGATAGCAGCGGTCTTCTGGGGTATGTTGAAGCAACCAAAGGTTATTCAAGGCAGTTTTAATTACTTTATTGCTGGAAACAATATTCAGGGTCCATTCCAGCTTCCTAGGGACCACTGGTCAAAGAAGACTGTTATGGTTGGTGTCATTGTAGTAGCCCATAAACCATAAACTTCTTTTCAGTTTGTGGGATGAGCCCATGTGATGGCCCCAAAGTATATATGCTGTGTGCTCTAACAGAAGTGATGGCCTCCTATGCAGCTTCTTCCACTGTAGTCCTCAGTCCAAGTGTAGGGGGTTGGGTCCTAAGAAAGGTACATTCTAGTCCTAATCCCCAGAACCTGTAAATGTCACCATACATGGTAGAAGAGTGAATATTACCTTATGTGGCAGAAGATGTTATTAAGTTAAAGATTTTGAGAGAAGGATTATCCTGGACTTTCTAGGTGGGCCCCAGTGTAACCACAAGTATCTCTATGAGAGAGAGAGGCAGGGGTGGTGTTGATAGAGGACAGTCAGTGTGAACCCAGAGGCTGACAGTGGACTGATGGCCGCCATGAACCAAGACATGCCTAGAACCACTAGAACTGAGAAGAGGCAAGGAACAGATTTTCTAGAACCATGGGCATGAGCATAGCCCTTGCCAGTATTTTGATTCCAGGCTTTTGGCCCCCAGACCTGAGAGAATAAATTTCTGTTGTTTTAGCCTACCCAGTTTATAATTTGTTACAGCATCCATAGGAAACTAATCCACCAAGCAAAGCTTGACTGAACATCAACAGAGTGGGAAGCTACCTAAGAGAAAGGAAGAAAGTAAAGTCCTTCCCTTGACTTAGAGCTGATTCCCTAATTGTAGGAGAAATGTGGGAGGCTATTTTAGCATGTCACAAGGGTTTAGGCAGGAGGAGAAGTGTGGAGGGCATTTAGACTTTGGGGGTCAGTTTATATTAGCAATTCAATGGCAAAGACTAAATGTGTTTGAACACCATCACTAAAATCTGCTTGTTCTGCACATTCAGTGTCTACCCTAACTCATATTTCCTGCCTGTTTCTATCCATATTCTCTGTCATATCATCATTTCTCATATCCTTAACTGTGAGAGACTGTGATATTATTCAGTGAGATTTTTTCCCCTTATCAGAATTCATGGACTGCAATATAGAAAAACCTTATAATTTCCATTCAAACTAGATTAATTAAAGTAAAAATATTAACTGGGATGTGTGAACATCAACCATTAATGAATTTATTTTACTTTTGAATTTAATTCATGCTAACAAATAGTCTCATAACACAGCTTTCACTTGAAGCAGAAGACTCCTTGATTACCTTGGAAGATTAAAGAATTTGTTTCCTCACTGACCTGTGGGCCAAGCCTAATTTATAGCAATGGGATCTCAAGTAGATTAGGAAGAGAGTGGAAGTTGGAATGGGGATTTTATTTATATCCCTTTGCATACTTTTTGGCTAAAACCCTAAGAATGTTACATACAACCGCCACAATGCATTAACAACTTTGTGATGACATCTTTCTTTTCTAGAGTTCAAGGATCCATTCTCACATATATAATTTTTATCATACTTTTCCTTCACTCATTCATCCAGCCATTGATATTTATCAAGTGCCTACTTAAGGATGGAAATTATACTAATTATAGTTAGAGAACTCACAATTTAAGAGTGTTCTAATGTTATGAAAAATTTTAAGGCTTGGTTAAAAAAGCTACTGAATAGGCAACCCATGGAATGGAAGTAGATATTTGCAAATGACAGTACAGACAAAAGGCTGATATCCAGGATCTATAAAGAACTTCCCAAACTCAGCACACACAAAACAGATAATCATGTCAAAAAATGGACAGAAGACATGAACAGACACTTCTCCAATGACATACAAATGGCTCTCAGACACATGAAAAATGTTCATCATCACGAGCCATCAGGGAGATTCAAATCAAAACCGCATTGGGATACCACCTTACACCAGTTAGAATGGCCAAAATTAACAAGACAGTAAACAACTTGTGTTGGAGAGGATGTGGAGAAAGGGGAACCTTCTTACACTGCTGGTGGGAATGCAAGTTGGTGCAGCCACTTTGGAGAACAGTGTGGATATTCCTTACGAAATTAAAAATAGACTTTTTTATCAACTTTTGTATCAACATGGACAAGACTGGAAGAGATTATGCTGAATGAAATAAGTCAGGCAGAGAGAGTCGATTATCATATGATTTCACTTATTTGTGGAGCATAACGAATAACACGGAAGACATGGGGAGATGGAAAGGAGAAGGGAGTTGAGAGAAATTGGAGGGGGAGATGCACCATGAGAGACTATGGACTCTGAAAAACAACCTGAGGGGTTTTGAAGGGGCGGGGGGTGGGAGGTTGGGGGAGCCAGGTGGAGGGTATTATGGAGGGCACGCATTGCATGCAGCACTGGGTGTGGTGCAAAAACTATGAATTCTGTTACACTGAAAAGAAATTAAAAAATAAAAATAAATAAATAATTTTAAAAAAGAAGATATGGTCCATATATACAATGGAGTATTATGCCTCCATCAGAAAGGATCAATACCCAACTTTTTTTTTTAAGATTTAATTAATTTATTTGACAGACAGAGATTACAAGTAGGCAGAGAGGCAGGCAGAGAGAGAGAGAGAGGAGGAAGCAGGATCCCTGCTGAGCAGAGAGCCCGATGAGGGGCTCGATCCCAGGATCCTGAGATCATGACCCGAGCCGAAGGCAGAGGCTTTAACCCACTGAGCCACCCAGGCGTCCCAATACCCAACTTTTGTATCAACGTGGACGGGACTGTGACTCTTTGACTCTGTGATGAGACTGTGGACTCTGAAAAACAATCTGAGGGTTTTGGAGTGGAGGGGAGTGGGAGGTTGGGTGAACCTGGTGGTGGGTATTATGGAGGGCATGTATTGCATGGAGCTCTGGGTGTGGTGCATAAACAGTGAATTCTGTTACACTGAAAAGAAATAAAAAAACAAATTAAAAAAAAAAAGCTACCGAATAGGAATATGGTAAGTAAACATTAGTATGTAGGAGAAAGGAGTCCCTGTGTTTGACTTGGAAATTAAGGAGATGTTTTAGGGGCTGGGGATGGTGGTTACAGTCTGTTTTGACAATAAAGGAAGAATAAGAGGCTCCCAATAGGAAAAATGGAATTGATCATTCCAGATCTTCAAGGGATCAAGATTTCCAAAGCACAGCCTAGAAGGAAGAATAACTCATTTTCCTTTTCTTTTTCTTCTTTTTTTTAAGATTTTATTTATTTATTTGACAGAGAGACAGTGAGAGAGGGAATACAAGCAGGGGGAGTGGGAGAAAGAGAAGCAGGCTTCCCGCTGAGCAGGAAGCCTGATGCAGGGCTCAAATCCCAGAACCCTGGAATCATGAACCTGAGCTGAAGGCAGCCGCCTAACAACTGAGCCACCCAGGCACCCCAAATGACTCATTTTCTGAATGCTAGGAATTCAGTGTGGCTGCTCTGTAGTGGTGTTGGGTAAACTATTTGTACAATAATATAAGTATTTGTGATGATTGACATTTTAATGTCTGCTTTGCTCAGTAGATTATAAGTCCCCTGCACCCCCCTTTTTTTGTCCCCAGAACCTAGCATGGTATTTAGTACACAGCAGGAACCCAAGCATTTGGTAATTTAGTGAAAATAAGGGGAAGGAACTGGGGGCAGAAGGAAAAAGATGAGAGAAAAGAAATTAATTAGAACATTGTTTTACAAGGCCAAATTGGAAGGATGAGGGGCGCCTGGGTGGCTCATTCAGTTAAGCTTCTGGCTCTTGGTTTCAGCTCAGGTCATGATCTGAGGATTGTGAGATTGAGCCCCTCTCATGGGGAGTTTGCCTGGGATGCTCCCCTCTCCTTCTTCCTCTGTCCCTCATGCTGCTTGCAGTCTCTCTCTCTCTCTCTTTCTCAAGTACATAAATAAATATTTTTTAAAAAGGAAAGACAGGAAAGAAGGGAGGAAGAAAATGAAGTGTTGAGCTACAGAAAGGGTGATTCTCTGAATTTCTGCCATATAAAACTCAAACCATTCATAGATGACTACCTGTAAAGTGATTTTACCCTGAAATATTTAACGTTCTTCATGTTTATGGCCTACCTCATCTCCCACCAGACTATAAGCTCCCCAATGGCAGTGGCCTTATATTACTTTATTTTGAACCTTTAATGCAACCAACACAACAGGCACACCCAGTTAATTTACTTTGACAAATGAATGAATGACTGAATGACTTGACTCTAGTCAGGGACATATGATGGATTGTGGAGTGAAGGGCTTGGCTGAACTTCAGAATTTCAGCCTCTTCAAATTTAAGTAATAATGCAAGATCCTGAATCATAGGAGGAATGGGAATTTGTACTAAGTCTTTCATTTTCCTTCTAAAAATGATTTTTAAAAATTAGTTATTATCATTATCATTATTATTTTTGCCTTCATATGCCCTAAGAAAACAAGTTTGAGAGCTAATGTCAAAAAGGGATGCTTAGGAGTGAAAGACATATGGCGGGTTTTCCAGTTTCACAAATTTTATTCTTTACAGCCGAAAGTGTGAGGTTCCCCAAATACAGTTCCATTAAAAAAAAAATAAGGAACAGATGTTTACCTAGAGTTGGCCATATGGCCAAATGTGGTTCATTTGTACAAATCTATTTTTTTCATATTTATAATAGACATCTGAGGTATGCCACTATGTTCCCACATGAAACCGCTTCATTCTAATGAGAATTTCAGTGAGTTCTCTTACTGAAAGAGTCCAAGGGCAAATCTCCATTGTCCATGTGGTATCTATGTGCAAACCTACAGAATTAGTAGGGAATTGCACAAGATGCAAGTGATGTGTGGGGACCTTCTGTGGTTCCTGTTGCCAGGGCAACAACTTCCTTTGTTTCCATTCAAAGCTGCATCTCTATTTGAAGCCTCATTCTCAGGTACCCTAGAAGCAGTTACAATATCAAAAAGAAAAGAAAGCAGCTAGATTCTGAGGAAACATAAAAAAAAAAATTTAAAGAAAACCATTACTTCAATGGTCCTTCTATTTTTTTTTTAACTTTTTAACAGAGAAAACTTGGATTTCTTTTCCTTCCAAATACATTTGTAATTTAAAGATTTTTTTTTTCTGGAGTTTATACATGCAACTTTTTTTTTTTTCCTCCACTACTGAACAATATTGTCAATGTATCATGACCATTTCAGGAAAGATTTTGAACCCTTTCTGAAACTTCATAATATTGCCCATAAATCTCAATAATATTGAGGTTTTGACATTTAAGGGAAGACGAACTCAATAAAGACCAATCAGCTGTCTTTTGGGAATGGGAAAACATGAAACCAGAAAGGTGCTTTAGTCTAGAAGACCCCTCGTTGAAAAGTACAATACCACCATGCACCAGAGCTGGCTAGGGATAAAGGAAACCCACATTCTACCTGTCACTTATTTCCTGTGAACTGCTATAATGAGATTGGGTTTTGGGGAGTGTTATTCTTTTTTTCTTAAAATGATCTTGGGCAACGCCATGTTCTTTGGGCCATTAAAAGGTGCAAAAATAAACAAATAAGTACATGTGTGCGTGCGTATACATGGTCAGTTAAGTTGGTGAAATACCAACTAAAACACTCTGCAATATTTATGATGTGCCAGATATGTTTTTCTCTGTACTTTAGCTCATTTAAATTCTCACAAGAATTTCTTTTGAAGTAGGCATTATTGTAATCTTTATTTAAGAAAGCCAGAGATAAGGAACTTCCTCCTGTTCACAAAACTAAGAAGCAAAGCTGGGCTTCCCACCCACTCAGTTTAGTCCTAGAGTCCATGGTCTTCTAAACTATCGTGCTGTATTTCCTTTCGAGTTAAGTAGATTTCCTCTTTAGAAGATTTCCTATTCTTTTGATTTGCCTCCTGTCATATAGACGGTAACATAGAGAAGTATATTATGTGAAGTTTCTAAAACATACTGACCACTGGATATTCTTTTAGAGTATTAGAATGGACCATAGAACATACTTTGAGAAATTCTAGGCTAGGCTGTCCATGTTGCTTGCATTTCTAGCATAAAATGATGCTGAAAATAAGCAGATAATTTCATTGTTTATAGTGCTATAAAATATTATTTTATGTAGAATTTTAAAGAATTTTAAAATAAGAATTTGTGATTTTATGAATGATTTATAGCCAACTTACTCCTAAATGTATTAATTTATATGTTCTAGAAAATTGTCAATACATGTTATCTAGATCCTTTTTATTTATCCAAAACTTCCAAGTTAATTCAACTATGAGTCAATAAAAATAAGATCGATTTGCTTTTTCTGTAAAAAACATTCTGTAGACAAATATAAATATATGTAGGATAATTCACTCTTTCCTATTTACTACAGAATTGTTTACCACCATTGCACCACTAACTAAGAATGACCACTAGTATCTTATGTTGAACAAATCTGGGGAGGATGTATATGACATAAATTAATAAGATAACTAAAAATTCCTTCATTAGTACAAAATATTTATAGTCTTGAGATGCTGGTCTTCCTGGTCTCCAGGACTGTTAATGGCCTACTCATTGGCTCACTGTGTAGGGGAGTGAACTACATATGTATGATCAGGCTATTACCTCAGCCACGTTTCTCTTGGTGATGAAAAAGGATGCTTAAGATTTCAGGCATAAAAGCCAGACATGTGCAGTTGGCTGATGTGGCTTAGGTATTTAAGGTATTATAATAAACACTTTTGTACACTTGGAATTAATTGAGTATATACACGTCCCTAGACTAGTAATCCAAATAACTATGATCTTAACTTTAAGCCAAATACAATAGAGTTTTATACTTGAGTTTATTACTTAATGTCTCTTTCTGTCTTTCTATATCTTGTGTAGACTGTAAGCACTTCTTTCTCCATTGTTACCAACATATGGAACTTAGTACATTCTGTTTGTTAGGTTTATATACTCAGGAATGTCTGTGGATTGAGTCCATCCTCATTAAAATAGTCCTTTTACCCAAAAGAGGCATTTGTGAAATTGCTGACCTGGAGATGATATACAGGTTTAGACTATAAATATAATCTGTCTGGAAGATACCCATAGACACGTGATAGTACCAGATCTTACTCAAATTATAGCTCTCAGACATAGGCTATGATTTACTTATATATATATTTTTTATTTGGGACAAAAGTTCCAGAGTTTCAGGATATCAAGAGACCAGCCAAAATGTTTGTTTTTTTTTGTTTTTATTATTTTTAACATTTTTCCATTTATTTTACATCAAATAAAATACTAAATGGTCTTTAGATATTACTTATACTGTTTCAGTTCTCCATCTGAGGTTGGATTTCTTTGAAATATCTGAATGGTCTTGAATCTCAAATTATAAGTATAATTTTTAAAGAGATTTCAGTTAGTTATTTGATAGAGTCAGTACAAGGAAGGGGGAGGAGAAGAGAGAGAGAGAAGGAAAGAGAGGAGAAGCAGACTCCCTGCTGAGCAGGGAGCCCAATGTGGGGCTCAATTCCAGACCCCTGGGATCATGACCTGAGCCAAAGGCTTAGCTGGCTGAGCCACCCAAGCATCCCTGTAAGTATCATTCTGTGATGTAGTATGAACACATTGAAATTCTATTCTCAGAATACAGAGTCAAGCTCTGAATGAGTAAATGAGCAACTGGTTCAGAGTTTGGGGTGAAATTTGAATGGTGTGACCCATTTATTACTTGCTTAGAGCAGAAGCTGTGGGACACATGTCATTAAAGCATAACTCTCATAATTAATTTGTAGTAAGTTCAATAATGACATGTAGCTACAAGTTTCTTATTTAGAACACTATGGAACAATTTTCTTTCAGTTCTCAAAATACAAACATGGAAAGCAAGGCAGTACAAACTCCAAACAAATAAGCTTTGAGCCAGAGATTTTTCATTTTTTCTTCCTTTAAAGTGATTTTCCTTTAGGATGTATAGATCTTGTTATATTTTGTTAACTCTTAAGAAGGAAAATAGTTTCATGACGCTGTGGTAGTGTCACATAACACTGATTGGTCTTAGCCATGAGAGAAACTGGCCGAAACTCTAAATTTGAAGTTCTCAATTAGTTATCTAGGTAAGGAAGGTAATCAATCTGGGACTGAATTTCTGGCATATGTAGAAAGAGAAAAGTGAACTCTAAAGCATTTGGCCTTTTATTAAGGAGAGACAACCCCCTGCTGTAGGATACCACCAAAATTTCCCAAATATTTCTTAAAAATTCAACAATAACAACAGATATTACCTCACCTCCCTTATCACAGCTCACTACTTATCACAGAATGTAGAAGGTAAGGAGAGGGAGACTGGAATTAAGGGGATAAGATGAAGAGGAAGATTGCTACAAACACACATTACAGGTATACATGATCTGATGGTCATTATGACAATGCTTTTGAAGAAACCCTTTTTGGCTCTGAATTATTACCTTTGTCTCATTGTATGGCTTTATAGAAGTCAAATTTGCCGTAACTGATTTGTTGACATTTTCACTTAGTAACTCATTATGTTCCTTATCACTCCAGTGCAGTCAACTTCTAAGTGAAACGTAATATTGGATTTCTAGTTCAGCTTCAATTGACTTTATAGCAAAGATACTTGGACCTTGTTGTGATCAGTTAAAATCTTTCAATCTTTTACTTTTCTTTCATTGATCCACATTAGTATCCTATCCAGGGCATGCCTGCCTGATAGCACGAGGTGTTGAATCGGAGCTCTATGCTTTTCCAAATTAAAAAAAGCTATTAAAAACAAAAACCAGAAAAACAACTTTCCTGGAAATTGGCTTAAATGATAAGCATGACTTCAGTGCAATTTCTAACTACAGTTGTTAAAATTATACAGTCCTGGCATAAATCAATTTTTGTTTAATAAAGCTTGAATAAATTACCATATCTGCAATGCACCATCCCTTATTGTAAACTTTTTTATTTATAACATTGCTCAAAAATTTAAAAGCAATAGTTTGAATTAAAGAGTGCATTCTTGTGAAATGTAAAATTCACAGAGCTATGTTTTTTCTTTAATGGTGAGCAATAAACATGTCAGAAAAGCCATAAAAACATATGGCCTTTGGTTTATGTCTAAATTAAAAGCAGCCAAATAATCGAATTCAAAATTTGGTAAGAAAATTGCTTTAACATTAGAGTGGAATAATTCAAAAGAAAAAAGAAAGTAAGATATTCTTTAAAAAAATGATTACTCTTGCCTAATTTGGGAAGCATGAAGTGTCTCTTCTGTTGACCTCTGTAATAACAAAGTAGCATGTCACATTGTCACATGTCACATGTCAGAGTGGTTGTTGAAAAACCTCAGCTCTTCCTGTTTCAAGTGTCTATCTTGCAGAAGAAACTGGGTAGGATTCAGTGATAGTATTGTTTCAAAAGAGGTTTGTGGTAATTCCGTTCAGCTTCTATGCCTGACTTATGACCCCGGTTAAATTAATTTGTCCTGTTTAGGTATATGTATTGATTTAGCCTCATATTATGAGTTTCAGTATGAAAACTTAAGTCTCTAATCAGGTCATGAATTTTTTTATTGTCTCAAATATTGATTTGATTACTTGGTGTGCTTTTTAAAATTTTTTTCATAAAATACACCTATTATCTATCTGTTGCTTCTTCATTTTATGTCTTCTAAAACTTATCTCATGATCTTCATCTATTTCCCTCCCCATTTTTAAAAATTTTTAATTTAAATTTTAGCTAGTTACCATACCATGAAATATTGGTTTCAGGTGTAGAATTTAGTGGTTCATCAGTTTTATGCATCATCTAGTGCTCATCACAAGTGCCCTCCATGATACGCATCACCTGTTTAACTCATCCCCTCACCAATCTCCCCTCGGGTAGCCATCAGTTCTCTAAAGTGGAGAGTCTGTATCTTGGTTTGCATCTCTTCCTGCCTGCCCCGCCCCACTATGTTCATTTGTTTTGTTTCTTAAATTCCAGTAATTTCCAGTGAAATCACATGGTACTTGTCTTTCTCTGACTTATTTCACTTATTTCAGCATAATACTCTCTAGCTCCATTCACATCATTGGAAATGGCAAGATTTCATTCTTTTTGATGACTAATATTGCATTATGTATATACACACAGACACACACACACACATACACATACATCTGTGTATATATACACATACCACTTCTTTATCCATTCATCAGCTGATGAACATTTGGGGTCCTGCCATAATTTGGCTGTTGTTGACAATGCTACTATAAACATCAGGGTGCATGTATCTCTTTGAATTAGTACTTTTGTATCTTTTGGGTAAATACCTAGTAGTGTAGTTGCTGGATCCTAGGGTAGTTCTATTATTCACTTTTTGAGGAGCCTCCATACTGTTTTCCAGAGTGGCTGCACCCGCTTGCATTCCCACCAACAGTGCAAGAGGGTTCTTTTTACACACATCCTTGCCAACACCTATTGTTTCTTGTGTTACTGATTTTAGCCATTCTGACGGGTGTGAGGTGATATCTCATTGTAGTTTTGATTTGTATTTCCCATGATGAGTGACGTTGGGCATCTTTTCATGTGTCTGTCAGTCATCTATACATCTTCTTTGGAAAAATCTCTATTCATGTTCTTTTGCCCATGGTTTTTTTTTTTTAAGATTTTATTTATTTGAAGAGAGAGAGAAGGTAGAGAGGCAGGCAGAGAGAGAGGAGGAAGCAGGCTCCTTGCTGAGCAGAGAGCCCAATTCGGGGCTAGATCCCAGGACCCTGGGATCATGACCCGAGTGGAAGGCAGGGGCTTTAACCCATTGAGCCACCCAGGTGCCCCTCTTCTGCCCATTTCTTAACTGGATTATTTCCTTTTTTTGAGTGTTGAGTTTGATAAGTTCTTTTTATGTTTTGCATACTAACCTTTTACCATGTATGTCATTTGCAAATATCTTCTCCCATCTCAAAGGTTGCCTTTTAGTTTGGTTGATTATGTCCTTCACTGTGCAGAAGCTTTTTATTTTGGTTAAGTCCCAATAGTGTACTTTTGCTTTTGTTTCCTTTGCCTCAGGAGACATATCTAGTATGAAGCTGTTACAGTCAATGTCAAAGAAGTTACTGCCTGCATTCTTCTGTAGGATTTTAATGGTTTCCTGTCTCACAGTTAGTTCTTCCAACCATTTTGAATTTATTTTTGTGTAGGGTGTAAGAACATGCTCCTGTTTCATTCTTTTGCATGTTGCTATCCAGTTTTCCCAACACCATTTGTTGAAGAGACTCTCTTTTTTCCATGGGATATTCTTTCCTGCTTTGTCAAAAATTAATTGAGCGCATAGTTGTGGATCCATTTCTGGGCTCTCTATTCTGTTCCATTTATCTCTGTGTCTGTTTTTGTGCCAGTATCGTACTGTCTTCATCACTACAGTTTTGTAATATAACTTGAAATCTAGAATTGTGATGCCTCCTGGTTTGCATTTTTTTTAAGATTGCCTAGGCTATTAGAGGTCTTTTGTGGTTCCATACACATTTTAGGATTGTTAGCTCTAGCTCTGTGATAAATGTTGTTGGTATTGTGGTTGCATTAAGTATGTAGATTGCCTTAGGTAGTATAGACATTTTAACAATATTTGTTTTTCTAATCCATGAGCATGGAATGTTTTTCCATTCCCTCCACATTCCTGAAGTGTTTCCCGAGTTAATTTTCTGAGTCTTCCTTCTGTTTTCCTCAGAATCAGCTCAAAACTGTGCTTTAGAATGTCATTTTAAATTCCAATATGGCATTTTTTGTTTTTTCTTAGTCAACTCTCTTTATCTCCCTATTGTGTGGCCATCTCACGTTCCCTGCTTATTTTAGAGGATCCATGTTGTTTTCCCTTTAATTGAATGCTTCCTCAAGAGGAAGGGGGAAAAGGCTGCTAAGTAATTATACCAGATTTTTTTATATCAGTCTTTTGTGGCATGCAGTATTTAGAAATTCACTCTTAAAACTTATTTTTAAACTCTTACATGTTTATTTTCTTCTACAATACTGTTGAATCTTTTGGTAAGACCAATGATCTGCTCTTAACATTTAACTTAATTTTTCATTCTTTATTGATAAGAGGACTAATCTGACCTAATTCTTCTTTAATTTGGGGAGAAAACTTGTACTCTCCACAAGCTAGTTGGCCTTGTTTATTTACTTTTTAAGGCATGTAAAGGGTTTATGAGCATCATTATAGTTCTAAGAGTGGGAGCTATACAAAATGCACATGACTAGTTAGAGGAAGGGGGCAGGTTTCACATATGGCTCTCCTGGATTGTCTTCAGTATTAAGAGACTGAAGTCTGGAGGAGAGGCACAATGTGGGGGCTCCCAGAAAAGCCAGCAAGAGGCAGTTCAAGACTTACTGAGACACTGCCAAGAGTCATGTTTGATCAATATAAGTAACAACTAAAAAAGGGAGACACATTCCGAAGGACACACCTCCTCGTTTTGTTTACTTGACTCTCCTTTTGTTACTATTCTTGCTGCTGGGACTTTTTAAAATAAACTTTTGTTCAGTGTGAAAAAATATATACACAGAAAAGTTGCACTCCTTGCTTGTCACTGCTACCCTGATCACATTCCCCACTTCTTCCTCTCTTCCTTTTCTACTTATCCCTATAGATAAATAGTCCCTTTAGTTTCCGGTTTATTTTCACTGTATTAATTTTTTCACAAGTAAGCAGATAAGAACTATCTCTTTATGCCCTATTTAAAAATATATATTGTGTATGAAAGCAACATGCTATAGATACTCCTTTGATCTTTGTTTTTTTATTTAACATTATGTCCTGGAGATGACCCCATATCAGTTCATAGACATCTTTCTCATATTTTATAGCTGTGTAGTTCTTACTATGTGGACATATTATAACCTACATCTATACATCTATACATTTATAAATATATGTATACATACATATATACACATATGGTACACATACATATAATATATGCACATATACATACAGGTATATACATATGCATGTATGTATATGCATACACATGCATATAATATATGTATGCATATAATATATGAATATAATTAGATATATGTATACATTTAATATGTATGTAATTCTATATGTGTGTACATATATGTTTACATTTAATATATACATATATAATGTACTTACTGGCTCTAAGTACAAAATATTGGAAATGATATAAAGGCTTATATATGTATAATATGTACATATATGCAGACATATCCATACACATAAATATATACATATATATATATATAAGCCTTTATATTATTTCCAGTATTTTGTACTTACAACCAGTGCTGCAATAAATAGCCTTGCACATATATTGTTTTCATAATGTTAGAGGTGTAGCTTTGGGATGAATTCCTAGACATGAGACAGAGTTGGATTAATAGGATTTCCCTCAATGTGATGTTCCTGGTATTCCACTTTGTTTTTGTGCTTGATAAGACTTCTGGGCCAGAGGCCACTTTTTACTATCTAATTGTCATTTTTCCTACACACTACTTAAGATAGGTGATGTGGTTGCATTTACTGTCATGATAGTTGCCCTTGTCTTCCTTGCCAAGAATATTGGAAGAGAAGCCATCAAGATAGGGAAATCTCAGTCCACCACAAAGACTGTAATTTTTCCCCCCATTTTTCTTTCCAAAATAAAAATTTCTTTGAGGTGTGCTTTCTTTGGCAGCACATATACTAAAAAATTTATTTGAGGTATGTTTTAAGTCCAAAAATTAAAGATTAAGTGGTTTCAGATTAAACATCTATATCTGTTTTCCTTTCCTACATGATTATGTGACAAAGAAAGGAATTTAAAGGGGCAAATAATAATAGCAATAGGAAATAAAAAGATTGATCAGTGGTTCATATATTTCAAAAAATTTCTGGATGATAGAAAGCAGATGAGAATAGACTGATGGATTAACAAAGATAGAGAAGATTCAACCTAAACATACACAGGAAAGAAGAGGCCCTCTTCTGCCCATTTCTTAACTGGATTATTTCTCTTTTATTTGAGTGTTGAGTTTGATAAGTTCTTTTTATATTTTGCATACTAATCTTTTAGCATATATGTCATTTGCAAATATCTACTCCCATCCCATAAAGAAGACAGGAAAAGGAGAAACTAACTCTAGACTATTGCTGTTTTGTTAACTGTGTTCTGGGGATTTTGTAGATCCTTTTTTCTTCCTCTCTTGCTGTCTTTTTTTGTAATTTGATGACTCTCTATAGTGTTATGCTTTGATTCCTTTTTCTTTATCTTCTGTCTACTAGAGATGTTTGCATTGCATTTACCATGAGGCTCACATAAAACATGTTATAACAGTCTGTTTTGAGCTAATAACTTTGTTCACATACTCAACAGTTTATCCCCTCACCACATTGATTTTTTTATCACACTTTACATTTTTTACATTGTGTACCAATTAACAAATTATTGTAGCTATAGTTATTTTTAATTATTTTGCTTTTAATCTTTATACTATAATAATGGGTGATTTTACCACCATCACAGTATTAATGTCTTCTGAATTTGACTATACATTTACCATAGCATTGACTTTTATCCTTTCATATGATTTCTTGTTATTAATTAGCATCCATTCTTTTTAACTTGGAGAAATACCTTTAGCATTTTGTGTAAGGCAGGTATAGTGGTGATAAACTCCTTCAATTTTTGTTGTCTGGGAATGTGTGTAACCCTCCTTCTGTTTTAAAGGATAGCATTGCCACATAAATTATTCCTCATTGGCAGTCTTTTAATTTTCTTTCTATACCATGAACATAATACTCCCTCTCTCCCAAGTTGCAAGGTTCTGCAGAAATATCTACCAATAGTCTTACGGGAGTTTCCTGGAATATGATAAACTTCTTTTCTCTTGTTTATTTCAAGACTCTCTCTTTGAGTTTAATTTTTGACAGTGTATCTCAATGAAACCATCTTTGTGTTGAAACTGATTTGGGACTTTTGAGATTCATGTACCTGGATATCCATATCTTTCCCCAAATGAGGGAAGTTTTTAGTCATTATAGCTTTAAATAAGCTTTCTGCCTCTTTTCCTCTCTTTCATCCTTCTGGGATTCCCATAATACCAATACTGTTTCATTTGATGAAGTCCTGTAAGTTTGTCTGCTTTTTTCATTCTTTCTTTTTTCTCTTCTGACAGAATGACTCATCACTGAGTTCACTAATTCTTTGTTCTGTTTGACTGAGTCTGCCGTTCAAGTTCTCTTTTACATTTTTAAGTTCAGTCTTTGTATGCTTCAGCTCCAAAATTTCTGTTTGGTTCTTTGTTATATTTTCTGTTCCTTTGTTCCTGTATTTTCCTGATTTTGTTCAGTTGTTTATCTGTGTTATCTTGTAGCTCCTTGAGCTACTTTTGAATGGTTATTTTGAATATTTATCTATTTATGGATCTCCTTTTCTTTGGGATCAGTTACTGGAAGTTTGTTGTGTTCCCGTGGTATTATCAATCTTTCCTTGATTCTTTATCATCCGTACAGCTTTGTGTTGTTACCTATACATTTGAATAGGCACCTCTTCCAGATTTTATGGATTGGCTTTGGTAAGAAAAGACCTTAACTGGAGCGGAGGGGAACACCAGAATGTGCTGTTGTCCCAGGTTTAGTGGTGGGGTGCCATGTATAGGGGTAAATTTTGGCTTTCGGTTTGAAGAGACATGGTCTTGTTGGCTTAGGCAGCTAGGGTCCATGACGTTGATTACTATGTGATTCTTGGTAGTGAGAATTATAACAGGTCCATAGTGGCTGTAAGGGTTATTGAGGCCCATTTGAGTGTCATCTCCAGCTCCAGTAGGCAAGGAAATGGGACAGGTGGCAGTGGTAGCTGGAGGTGGTAGTGTGTATACACTTAATTGTGGGTGCTGACTTCAGGTGCCCATATGGTAGCAGGGGCTGGCTGCATGTATGTGAATAGTGGTGAGTATCAGGGCCAGTGGTGGGGGTCAGGGCCAAATATGGGCACACAAGCAACTGTGGAGGCTCAGACTATTGGTGTGCACTTGTGAGATGGCAGGAGCTAGCTGCAGGCATGCATATTGGTATAGTCCTGCAGAAGTGCTTGGGACCAGCTCCTAGTGCATGAGTGGCCGTGGGCACCTTGGCTATCAGCATTCACTCATGTAGCTGCAAGAGCTGGTCACAAGTGTGTGCTTGGCAGTGGAGGTTAGGTGACAGGAGCTCAACCTGGTGGCATACAAGTTATGCTGCAAGGAGTAGCTGCAGGCATTCCTGGCAGTTAAGAAGGCCAGTGACAGGAATTGGGGATGGCCCTGGCTGCTAGAGCAGCTGTGGGGGACTGGGCTATTGATGTTCACTCATGTGGCTGCAGAGGCTAGCTGCAGGTGTGTACACGGGAGTAGGGGTTGGCCATAGAGGCCTGGGCTAGCTTATGTAGTTCTTATATAGTTGGAGGCCAGGGCTGGCTGCTGACATGAATCCCAGGGTTCAGGCTACCTATGGCAGCACTGGCTAGAGTAGCTCTGGTAGGCAGAGTCGGGGGTGGGGTGGGTAGACTCAGGTAGCTGGAATCTATGAACACAGAAAATGATGGGGTTCTCAGTGGTGAAATCTGCAGGAAGTCTACAGCAGTTGTGCTGACTACTGGTTTCCTCAATGGCAAAAGCTGCTGGGGTTCTGCAGAGCAGTCCCCTGGGATCTATAGCAGGGTCCTTAGTTATGTGAGTGGTGGGAGTCCACAGCATCCACAAGGGCTGTTGAGATCCTGAGTGGCTAAGGCTGCTGGGGTCCTGTGCAGAGTAAGCTACTGGGAACCATGGTCATTCCACCACATGGATGATACTGATGGCCTCTTTCTTTCTTCCATGTCTTTGTCAATCTCTAGACATCGTGGCTGGTCTCTAGGTCATGAGGAACTGTGGCGGATCCTCTGTGGAGTGCTCCAGAAAGCTGAGGAGGTTGGTCACTCACCCCATTCTCCTTTTCCCACTGAGAGGAATTTCCGTCTTGGCACTAACATGCCTGCCTGGGAGATGAGATGATGCAGGCAAAAGGAGCTCTTCTTATTATGCATTTTTCTGCCATTATTTACAAGGTTTTTTTTGCTCTACTATGTTGTAGAAGCTTCTTAAGTGGACTCCTGTGCTGTCCCAGAGCTACTTTTGTTTGTGGATAGCTAGTTGTTCTTTGCAGGGGAACAGTGGCTGGGCTCTCCTTCACTGTCTTGAATTGCTCTTTATGTTGCATTTTAAGTAAAAGAGAGGCTAGGAGACAATGGAGATAAAACTTTTAAAGTTATATGAAAAATAATTGTACCTAGAATTATATATTATACCCAAAGTTATGTTATACCCCATTATACCAACTGTATTATATCCAACCAAACTAGATCTCAAGTGGACAAGAAACAGAAAATCTTAGACATAAGGACACAGAAAGTTGACCTTTATAGACCAAATGGAAAGAATGACTGCAAAGAAGATTCTGTTAAAAAAAAAATCTTTTTGGGGGTGCTTGGGTGGCTCAGTTGGCTGAGCATCCAACTTGATTTTTTTTCAGTGTTTAAATATTCTTTATTACACTGTATAAAGAGAAAACCTATATAGCTAAGATTATCAGATTCCTGAATGACCGTCAGCTTGGTCATTATATAACTTAGTTTCTAAATGAACAGGAACAATTACTTCCTAATGCTAGTAGAAATTAGTTTCTCCCCAAAAGAATGTTGTAAAGGACACCACAAGAAATACCTTTCTCAGATCGGGTTCTTGTTAATTTTCCCCTCAAAACTGTACTTTCTTCAATACAGTTTAAAAGCTTTCATCTTTTTAAAAATGTTCTTTCTTAAATTGGAAGAGTAATTTTCTTTTAGTAAACACGTTACTGCAACTAGTTTGTGCACTAAAACAAAGGTGTACCCTACAGGCATCAATGACTGTAGAGTCAGCTAATATGCCATTAAGAGAGAGTGCTCCAGTTTACTCTCATCTTCGTTCTCTCTCTCATCCCATGGCTTCAGATCATTTGCTTTGTCTGTTCTAAGATTCATTTTAAGAGGCTATTAAATGATATTCCCCTGCTTACCTTTCCTAGCAGTTTCTTTAACACTTTTCTTTATTAACATACAATGTATTACTTGCCCCAAAAGTACAGATCTATGAATTGTCAGGATTACACATGTCACAGCACTCACCATAGCACATATCCTCGCCAATGTCCATAACCCAACACCCTCTCCATACCCCCCTACCCCCTGGCAACCCTCAGTTTGTTTTGTGAGCTTAAGAGTCATTATGGTCTGTCTCCCTCCCGATCCCACCCTGTTTCATTTTTTCCTTCCCAACCCCCCAAACCCCCCACTTTGCCTCTCAAATTCTTCATATCAGTGAGATCATACGATTATTGTCTTTCTCTGATTGACTTATTTTGCTCAGCATAATACCCTCTAGTTCCATTCACGTCATTGCAAATGGCAAGATTTCATTTCTTTTGATGGCTGCATAGTATTCCATTGTGTGTGTGTGTGATATATCTATCTATCTATCTATCTATCTATCTATCTCACATCTGCTTTATCCATTTATCTGTTGATGAACATCCAGGATCTATCCATAGTTTGGTTATTGTAGACATTGCTGACATTGCTGACATTGTAGACAATGCTGCTATAAACATTCGGGTGCATGTGCCCCTTTGGATCACTACGTTTGTATCTTTGTGGTAAATGCCAAATAGTGTGATTGCTGGGTCATAGGGTAGCTCTATTTTCAACTTTTTGAGGAACCTCCATGCTGTTTTCCAGAGATGCTACATCAGCTTGCATTCCCACCAACAGTGTAGGAGGGTTCCCCTTTCTCTGCATCCTCACCAACATCTGTCCTTTCCTGACATGTTAATTTTACCATTCTGACTGGTGTGAGGTGGTATATCACTGTGGTTTTGATTTGTATTTCCCTGATGCCGAGTGATGTGGAGCACTTTTTCATGTGTCTGTTTGCCATCTGGATGTCTTCTTTGCAGAAATGTCTATTCATGTTCTCTGCCCATTTCTTGATTGGATTATTTGTTCTTTGGGTGTTGAGTTTGATAAGTTCTTTATAGATTTTGGATACTAGCCCTTTATCTGATATGTCGTTTGCAAATATCTTCTCCCATTCTGTCAGTGGTCTTTTGGTTTTGTTGACTGTTTCCTTTGCTGTGCAAAAGCTTTTGCTCTTGATGAAGTCCCAATAGTTCATTTTTGCCCTTGCTCCCCTTGCCTTTGCCAAAGTTTCTAGGAAGAAATTGCTGTGGCTGAGGTCGAAGAGGTTGCTGCCTGTGTCCTCCTCAAGGATTTTGTTGGATTCCTTTCTCACATTGAGGTCTATCCTCTGTTTGGAGTCTATTTTTGTGTGTGGTGTAAAGAAATAGTCTAGTTTCATTTTATTGACTGTAACTGTCCAATTTTCCCAACACCATTTGTTGAAGAGACTGTCTTTTTTCCATTGAGCATTCTTTCCTACTTTGTCAAAGATTAGGTGACCATAGAGTTGAGTGTCCATTTATGGGCTCTCTATTCTGTTCCATTGATCTATGTGTCTGTTTTTGTCCCAGAACCATACTGTCTTGATGATGACAGCTTTGTAATAGAGCTTGAAGTCTGGAATTGGGATGCCACCAACTTTGGCTTTCTTTTTCAATATTCCTTTGGTTATTCGAGGTCTTTTCTGGTTCCATATAAATTTTAGGATTATTTCTTCCATTTCTTTAAAAAAAGTGATGGTATTCTGATAGGGATTGCATTAAACATGTATATTGCTTTAGGTAGCAAGACATTTTCACAATATTTGTTCTTCCAATCCATGAGCATGGAACATTTTTCCATTTCTTTGTGTCTTCCTCAGTTTCATTTATGAGTAATTTATAGTTCTGAGTACAGATTCTTTGCCTTTTGGTTAGTTTTATTTCTAGGTATCTTATGGTTTTGGGTGAAATTGTAAATGGGATCGACTCCTTAATTTCTCTTTTTTCTGTCTTGTTGTTTGTATATAGAAATACAACTGATTTCTGTGCATTGATTTTATATCCTGACACTTTACTGAATTCCTGTACAAGTGCTAGCAGATTTGGAGTGGAGTCTTTGCCTATGATACATAAAGTATCATATCATCTGCAAAGAGTGAGGGTTTGACTTCTTTGGCGATTTGGATGCCCTTAATTTTGTTTTGATGTCTGATTGCTGAGGCTAGGACTTCTAGTTCTATGTTGAATAGCAGTGGTGATAATGGACATCCCTGCCATGTTCCTGACCTTAGCGGAAAAGCTCTCAGTTTTTCTCTATTGATAATGATACTCACTATGGGTTTTTCATAGATGGCTTTGATGATATTGAGGTATGTACCCTCTCTATCCCTACACTTTGAGGATTTTGATGAATAAAGGATTCGTATTTTGTCAAATATGTTTTCAGTATCTATTGAGAGGATCATATGGTTTTTGTTCTTTCTTTTATTAATGTATTGTATCACATTGATTGATTTGCAGTTGTTTAACCAACCTTTCAGCCCAAGAGTAAATCCCACTTGGTCGTGGTGAATAATCCTTTTAATGTACTGTTGGATCCAATTGGCTAGTATTTTGGTGAGAATTTTTGCATCTGTGTTCATCAAGGATATTGGTCTGTAATTCTCTTTTTTGCTGGGGTCTTTGTCTGGTTTTGGGATCAAGGTATTGCTGGCCTCATAAAATGAGTTTGGAAGTTTTCCTTCCATTTCTATTTTTTGGAACAGTTTCAGAAGAATAGGTATTAATTCTTCTTTAAATGTTAGGTAGAATTCCCCTGTGAAACCGTCAAGCCCTGGGCTCTTGTTTGTTGGGAGATTTTTGATGACTGCTTCAATCTCCTTTCTGGTTATGGGTCTGTTCAGCTTTTCTATTTCTTCCTGGTTCAGTTTTGGTAATTTGTATGTCTCTAGGAATGCATCCATTTCTTCCAGATTGTCCAATTTGCTGGTGTATAGTTGCTTATAGTATGATCTTATAATTCTTTGTATTTGTATTTGTTGGTTGTAATCTCTCCTATTTCATTCATGATTTTATTTATTTGGGTCCTTTTTCTTTTCTTTTTGAGAAGTCTAGCCAGGGCTTTATCAACCTTCTTAATTCTTTCAAAGAACCAGCTCCTAGTTTCCTTGATTTGTTCTACTGTGTTTTTTTGTTTGTTTGTTTGTTTGTTTCTGTTTCATTGAATTCTGCTTTGATCTTTATAATTTCTCTTCTCCTGTTGGCTTTAGGCTTTCTTTGCTGTTCTTTCTCCAGCACCTTTAGGTGTAGGGTTAGGTTGTGTACTTGAGACCTTTCTTGTTTCTTGAGATAGCCTTGTATTATTATGTACTTTGCTCTCAGGACTTCCTTTGCTGTGTCCCACAGATTTTGAACACTTGTGTTTTCATTATCATTTGTTTCCATGAATATTTTCAATTCTTCTTTAATTTCCTGGTTGACCCATTCATTCTTTAGTAGGATGCTCTTTAGCCTCCATTGTATTTGTGTTCTTTCCAGCTTTCCTCTTGTGATTGAGTTCTAGCTTCAGACCGTTGTGGTCTGAAAATATGCAGGGGCTGATCCCAATCTTTTGGTACTGGTTGAGTCCTGATTTGTGATCCAGGATGTGATCTATTCTGGAGAATGTTCCATGTACACTAGAGAAGAATGTGTATTCTATTGCTTTGGGATGGAAGGTTCTGAATAAATCTGTGATGTCCATCTGGTCCAGTGTGTCTTTTAAGGCCTTTATTTCCTTGTTGATCTTTTGCTTGGATGATCTGTCCATTTCAGTGAGGTGGGGTGTAAGCTCAGTCCCCTACTATTATTGTATTATTTGATGTATTTCTTTGGTTTTATTATTAATTGGTTTTTATAGTTGGCTCCCCCCTGTTAGGGACATGGGATATAGATATTTAAAATTGTTAGATCTTCTTGTTGACAGACCTTTTGAGTATCATATAGTATCTTTCCTCATCTCTTATTATAGTCTTTGGCTTAAAATCTAATTTATCTGATATAAGGAGTGCCACCCCAGCTTTCTTTTGAGGTCCATTAGCATGGTAAATTGTTCTCCACACCCTCACTCTAAATCTGGAGATGTCTTTGGGTCTAAAATGAGTTTCTTGTAGATAGCATATTGATGGGTTTTATTTTTTTTATCCATTCTGATACCCTGTGTCTTTTGATTAGGGCATTTGGCCCATTTACATTCCGATAACTATTGAAAGATATGAATTTAGTGCCATTGTATTGCCTGTAAGGTGACTGTTATTGTATATTGTCTCTGTTCCTTTCTGGTCTACTACTTTTAGGCTCTCTCTTTTCTTAGAGGACCCCTATAAATATTTTCTGAAGGGCTGGCTTGGTGTTTGCAAATTCTTTTAATTTTTGTTTGTCCTGGAAGCTTTTTATCTCTCCTAGTTTCTTTTTTTTTTTTTAAGGTTTTCTTTATTTAATTGAGAGAGAGAACAAGAGAGAGCATGAGAGGGAAGAAGGTGAGAGGGAGAGGCAAACTCCACATGGAGGTGGAAGCCCAATGAGGGACTCAATTCCAGGACTCCAGGATCATGATCTGAGCTGAAGGCAGTCACTTAATGAACTGAGCCACCCAGGCGCCCTCTCCTTCTATTTTCAATGATAACCTAGCTGGATATAGTATTCTTGGCTGCATGTTTTTCTCATTTATTGCTCTGAATATATCATGCCACTTCTTTCTGGCCTGCCAGGTCTCTGTGGATAAGTCTGCTGCCAGTCTAATATTTTTACCATTGTATGTTACAGACTTCTTATTCTGAGCTTTCAGGATTTTCTCTTTGTCACTAAGACTTATAAGTTTTACTATTAGATGATGGGGTGTGGACCTATTTTTATTGATTTTGAGGAGGGACCTCTGTGCCTCCTGCATTTTGATGCTTGTTCCCTTTGCCATATCAGGGAAATTCTCTACTATAATTTGCTCCAATATACCTACTGCCCCCCTTTCTCTTTCTTCTTTTTCTGGAATCCCAATTATTCTAATATTGTTTTGTCTTATGGTATAAATTATCTCTCGAATTCTCCCCTCGTGATCCAGTAGTTGTTTGTCTCTCTTTTGTTCAGCTTCTTTATTCTGTGTCATTTGGTCTTATATATCACTAATTTTCTCTTCTGCCTCATTTATCCTAGCAGTAAGAGTCTCCATTTTTTATTGTGCCTCATTAATAACTTTTTTTATTTCAGCTGGTTAGATTTTAGTTCTTTTATTTCTCCAGATAGGGTTTCTCTGCTATCTAACATGCCTTTTTCAAGTCCAGCTAGTACTTTGAGAATCGTCATTCTGAACTCTAGATCTGATATATTACCAATTTCTGAATTGATTAGGTCCCTAGCCTTTGGTACTGCCTCTTGTTCTTTTTTCCATGGTGAGTTTTTCCACCTTGTTATTTTATCCAGATAAGAATATGTAAACAAGAGAATAAAATACTAAAGTGTTGGCAAATACCCCAGGTAAAAGTACACTAACCAAATCAGAAGAGACCCCAAATCAGGGGGAGAATTAAGGGAGAAATAAAGGGAGTAAAAATAAATTATATATATGTATGTGTATATATATATATATAATTTTTTTTTTAGACTGGTTAGTAGAACAGAGCCACCCACTTGATTTTGGGTATATTTTGGTCTCTTAGAAGAAACTGCCTCCCAGGGTGCCTGGGTGGCTCAGCGGGTTAAAGCCTCTGCCTTCGGCTTGGGTCATGATCCCAGGGTCCTGGGATCAAATCCCATGTCAGGAGACTGCTTCCTTTCCTCTCTCTCTGCCTGCCTTTCTGTCTACCCGTGATCTCTGTCTGTCAAATAAATAAATAAAATCTTTTAAAAAAAGAAGAAGAAACTACCTCCCAAAATTTTAACAAAAGAAAAACTTATATTGATACAAAAATAAGGGTAAACATGATGAAGGGCTAGAATGTGACTGTAAAGATGAAAATTAAAAGAAAAATTCTAAGAAAGGAATTGATAAGTTGGTTGGAAAAAGAAAGAAAAAAAAGTGGAGAGAATTTGCTCAGGCTGGAAACTAGAACAAAGCCCTGTGCTAGATTTAGGGTATATTTATATATATATTTTAAGATTTTATTTATTTATTTGACAGACAGAGATCACAAATAGGCAGAGAGGCAGGCAGAGAGAGGAGGAAGCAGGCTCCCCTCAGAGCTGAGAGCCTGATGTGGGGCTCTATCCCAGGACCCTGGGATCATGACCTGAGCTGAAGGCAGAGGCTTTAACCCACTGAGCCACCCAGGCATTCCTAGGGTATATTTTGATCTATTAGAAGAAATTGTATCCCAGAATTTTTTAGGAAAAAAAAAGGACCCTATATGTATACAAAAATAAAGTTATATACAATGGATAAAATATGAGTATAATAATTAAGGCTTAAAAAGATTTTTTTAGAAAGGTATTATTTAGATAAACTAGTTAAAAAACTTTAAAAGAGGAAAGAGGAAAAGTTAAAAAATTAGAATAAGAAAAAAATAAAGTTAAAAAATTTTAATTAACGTTGCAAAACTAAAGAATCATGGGAAGAAAGCCATGAATTCCATGCTTTGCCTTTCCTAGCTCTGCAATTCTGTCCTTCTTGATCAGTGAGCTTGGTCTTGGCTGGATGTTCTTGCTGATCTTCTGGGGGAGAGGTCTGTTGTAGTGATTCTCAAATGTTTTTGCCCCAGGCGGAATTGAGCCACCCTTGCTAGAGGCCAGGCTAAGTAATCTGCTCGGGTCCGCTCCCTTGAGCTTTTGTTCCCTGAATCCTTTCTGTAGAGTTCTGGAGGATGGGAATGAAAATGGCGGCCTCCCAATCTCTGTCCTGGAGGAGCCGAGAGCTCAGGGCCCCACTCCTTAGTGTGCCTTCAGATAAAAGTGGTCAATCACTCCTTTCTCCCTGGTCTCTGGCCACATTCTGAGCTCACCCAGCCTGTGACTGAGCATTTCTGTCTCTGGTACACAGCTCCGTTCGGAGTCTCCAGACCCAGCAGATTCCTGCCATGCTGCTCTTCCAGCAGAGGAAGGTGAGTCTCCCCAGATCTGCCACCTGTGGAGTCCCTGTACAAAACTGTTCCACAGATTACAGTTTAAGGTAACCCCAAGCTGAGAGCTCACTCCTCGGCTCTGTCTCCATAGTTGGCTTCCCTGCTCTGATATCTGCGAGCTCTGCCACACTCAGACACCCCCAATCCTTTTGTGACCCCACAGGACCTGAGACCACATTGTCCCTGTAAGGGCTCCACCCCCACTTAGCCTCTGGTGTGACTTCTAAAAGTTCAGATTTTGTGCTCTGTTGCTCCACCACTTGCTGGGAGCCAGACCCTCCCCCCATGGTCTTTCTTCCTGTAGCTTTGGATTCACTTCTCCACATGTCCTACCTTTCAAAAAGTGGTCAATTTTCTGTTTCTAGAGTTGTTGCTCTTCTTCTTTTCAATCTCCTGTTGGGTTTGTAGGTATTTGGAATGGTTTGATAACTATCTAGCTGAACTCCTGTGACCTGATGTCATCTCAGTCTGCTACTCCTCCACCATTTTGACTCTTCTCCCAACTTGGTTTTTGACTCAGGTCATGATCTCAGGATCCTAAGATGAAGCCCCACACAGGACTCTCCCCTGTGGGGAGTCTACTTTAGATTCTTTCCCTCCCTACTCCCCCTACTCACAGTCTCTCTCTCTCAACATAAAATAAATAAACCTTTTTAAGTGTTTTTATTTGTAAAATTATGACACTGAAACTTCTTATTTTTTCTTTGTCCCTATCTTGTGCTCTTCTGGAAACCATTAGGTTTTTTGTTTTGTTTTGTTTTGTTTTGTTTTGTTTGTTTGTTTATTCTTGGAATTCAGGAATTTTACCAAAATATATGTATAGATAGGTTTTTTCCCTTCATCAAAACTTCCTAGAATTTAGTATATCCTTTAAAGCTGTAGATGCATATCCTTCTTCAAACTGGAGAAATTTCTTTCTTATATTTGTTAAATAATATTCATTGTCCATCTCTTCCTTTTTCTTCTTCTGTAATACTTTTTTTTTTAAAGATTTATTTATTTATTTATTTGACAGAGAGAAAGATCACAAGTAGGCAGAGAGACAGGCAGAGGGAGAGGGGGAAGCAGGTTCTCTGCAAAGCAGAAAGCCCAATGCAGGGCTCGATCCCAGGACCCTGAGACCATGACCTGAGCTGAAGGCAGAGGTTTAACCCACTGAGTCACCCAGGCGCCCCTGTAATACTTTTTTTGTTCTGTTTTTGGCCAATGAGTCTTCCTTCAAATGCAACCAAATATCTTACTCTTTTTACTTATTACTTCCATGATCTTGTATTTATGCTATCTTCCTTGAGGTATTTCTTCTACTTTGCCTGCTAGGCCACCAACTCAGCTTTTAATAGTGAGCATTCTCTTCTTTTTATCATCAACTGTATTTTAAATTATAAATATATAATTATAGGTTTCCAGAAATCTATTTTATGCTCTGCCCTAATCTCTGTAAGTGGTTTTATACTTTCTTTTCTTTCTTTGTGTGTGTGTATATATATGTATGTGCTTGTGTTTATTTGTTCTAGTTTCTGTCTGGTTTTTTTTTTTTTTTTGGAGACCTATCTTTCTAGATATTGATTCTATTTGTATTTGCTCTCTCTAATGGCTGGACCCATTCCTAAGTGCTGGCTCACTGGCGTCTACTCATCAGAAAACTCTGGGGGTAGCCCTGCAATTCGTGTAAAATATAGAACTCCCTTTTTCCTTGTTTTGGTAGTGAAATAATGTTCAGTAAGACTCCCTGCTCCTTTGGCCTTCCTGCATTCTCTGTGGCAGGTTACATTCCTGTTGCCAGTTCCTTCTCTTTTCCTTTATTAGAATTATACATCGCTACCCTTTGTTTTCTGCCTTTGCATTGTCTGCCAAATATTTAATAGTGGAGAACATTAAAAAGAAAAGGAAATTTTAATATGATCTCTCAATTATAAAAGAGGGAATGGGGAAATAACTTGGGATGGCCTCCCTCTCCAGCCCTGAAATATGTGTTCTAGTCCACTGGATTGGGATAGTGTTGTAAATGTTGGGGCTAGAAGATCTTAAATGATAGCATGATGCTAACAACTTTTCCTGTCTCTGCCCTGCGTTGTTTGGTGAGTCAATATGGCTATTCCGGATTCTGCCTCCTGGGCTGGGAAATTTGCATGCTGATTCCCAGTGTCTTCTCACATCAGGATAGTTGGCCCTTTATTTCCTACGGCAGTACTGTTCAACAGATAGGAATGTTGGAATGGTTTCTTTGGCACTAACCAAAGTGTTAGCCACTTGCCACATGGACACTTGAAATGAGACTGGTGTGACTGAGAAGCAAAATCTTTACTATTTTACACTTTAATAAATTAAAATGTAATAGCTGCAGTGTTTAGCAACTGCCATATTCTACTACAGCTCCAGAGTGAGCTTTCTGGATTCATCAGCCCAGTTCCTTTCATGAGCATGGAAAAGTCTGGGGATTGCCTTGGGCTAGCGGTGATTAATTTTATGCACATTTTGGCGTGGTTGGGGTTTTCTGGCAATCCAACCCTCTCAAACCCAACTTAAATGTGAGATGCTTTCATTGTGTGAGTTTTAGCTGGCAGATGACAAATTATAAAATATTGCTTAGCCATACCTTTTATCGTGATTCTCTTTACTTCACTCACTCTTTGAAATAATAACAGGCTCTGGGAACTTGCTATGTCCCTGTGGGCTTGGCTTAAGAGACTTTCTCTTTGCCTCAGCATTTGCTTCTGCCTTGATGGGGATACTGACACAGAACTAATCTGCTCTCTGCCCCTAGGCTGTGGCCAATTCTATCAATGCAGTTTGCAGTGAAGCCTTATTACCTCTGCCCGGCAGCAGATGCTTGGTAGATGTCTGCTGAAATCAGCTTTGCCAATTCCTCTGGCTCTCTTGGTATCTACATTTCTGAGCAGCACATCCATTTTGAATGTAGAAGAGAATATGGCTCATGCAATTTAATAGTCATGAGATTCTCTGACATTAGTTGGTCTGGGATCATGGGCTGTAGTCTGAAAAGTGAACAAAAAGGTTCTCCTGCTCTTCTCTGCGTACATAGTGCTAACTTGTTTCCCCCATCATGAAGGACACGAAAAAAGGGCCAACAGACTCCAACATCTGACTTTTTTTTTAAACCAAATCCTCCAATGCTTCAGCCATAATGTACCCATTATCTGAGTCCTTGAAGTGATAGGTATTAGTCTTAAGAATGACTTTATTATTGCATATCATAGATTCCTCAGGATGGACTTATCACTTGCAATATGTCTTTTTTGCACGTAGCCATTTTTAATACTAGCCAAGACTTTTTGATGTTGAAATGAAGAAGAGACAATTTCTGTAGTTGGTCACTTCATCTTTTTGGAAACATTTCTTTTCATTTGACTCCTGGGACACCAAGTTTATCTGGTGTTTCTCTTATCCCACTGTCTACTTATTTTAAGTCTCTTTCACCATTTCTAACTCTGCTTTGTCTTCAAGAATTTAGAGTATGGAGGACTCACTTTTCTTCTTGGTTTATATTCTCTTCCTTAGTTGATCTCATTTATTCCCCTGGTTTAAATGAATGAGCAAACACATATCTACATATTGATGACTTTGAAATGTATATTTTCTTTTTTTTTTTAATTTCATTTCTTTTCAGCGTAGCAGAATTCATAGTTTTACACCACACCCAGTGCTCCATGCAATGTGTGCCCTCCATAATACCCACCACCTGGCTCCCCCAACCTCCAACCCTCCGCCCCTTCAAAACCCTCAGGTTGTTTTTCAGACTCCATAGTCTCTCATGGTTCATCTCCTCCCCAATTTCCCTCAATTCCCTTCTCCTCTCCATCTCCCCATGTCCTTCGTGTTATTTGTTATGCTCCGCAAATAAGTGAAACCATATGATAATTGACTCTCTCTGTTTGACTTATTTCACTCAGCATAATCTCTTCCAGTCCTGTCCATGTTGCTACAAAAGTTGGGTATTCATCCTTTCTGATGGAGGCATAATACTCCATATTGTATATATTTTCTGTATCCAGCTATTTTATTATCCCCTCGTGGATATCCAAAAGGTGTAGCAGGTTAACATACCCAAAACCAAATGTCCTCATATGCTTTTCTCTAATCTTCCCTGTTTCTCTAAATAATATCACCGTATACTCAATTGTTCAAACCAAAAATCTAGGAAGCATTTAATGCCATTTGTCCCTTCATGCCCACATCTAACCCATTAGGACATTGTTAGATCATTTCCCTACTCAGTTTTTACCCATTTCCCAACTAGCACACTATATTAATTTTTTCATCTTTTACCTGGCCAATCCCTTTGCTTGTATTTCCAACCCTCTAAATAGTCTTGTCTCCAAAATCATGCTGATCTTTTAAAACTTTAAATAAGATCCTGTTATTCCTTTGCTTAAAACACTCTAATGGTTTTATATGATACATAAATGAACTTCAGATATCTTACTATCATGTCTAAGATCTGAGTGATCTGGCTCCTGACCACCTCTCTGACTTCACCTTCTAACCTTTGTCAAACTTCCCATTGCTCATGCCTCTCTATCCCCATAGTCCTTACTTTTTCTCTGACTTGCCCAAGTTATTCCTTCTTAGGAACGACTTCCTTTTTTATTACTCTTTCTTTCTTTAGAACAATCACCACCCCCTCCCCCCAAATATTTCAAGACTTGCTTATTTCATCTAGGTCTTTATTTAAATGTTATATTCCCAGGTGTTTCACCTGAGTACTTCCATTGTTTGCCCTTTCCTTATGATTTTCCAGTCTGGATTCCAGGGATTGTGATAGTTTCCAAGTATTGAGCCCCTTACCCCTTGGGATGGGTAGGCAATGCCTTTATCTTCCTGTTCCCAAGCTACCCCAAGTTCCCTCTGATTAGAAACAGCCCTAAACCACTTAACCCAATGTGCTGCTTAAATATTAAGTGTTACTATTTATTATTTGTCATTACATGAGTGAGTTTGTGAAGCCTGCTGTTTTAGCCTGCCTTATTTCTTTCTTATTGCATTCATTAGTATAAATGACTCAGCCAAATGGAATTGTATCAATCAGCCAAATGAAATCATGTTATATATTTATGTATTTACTTTCTATTGTCTCCCTTCTCCAGTACTATTTGTACTCTAAAATAGCAGGGACCTTGTTCTGCTTTGTATATCTCTCTAGGTCAAATGAGAAATTTCTTTTTGTTTTTACTTGGCATTATTGAAGTGTAATTTATATACTGTAAAATTCACCTCCTTTGGTGTATACTCCTATGAGTTTTGATAAATGTGTAGAACTGTGTAACAAACACCACAATAAACCTAAAGAAGAGGCCAAATCTTCTCTTCACCTCAAGATTCTGGCAACAACTAATCTATTCCTCTCATTCTGCCTTTTTCAAAATGTCATATAAAAGGAATGACATCAGATATGTGACTTGCAAATATTTTCTTCCCATTCAGTGACTTGTCTTTTCATTCTTTTAATTGCTTTTGAAGAGAAGACCATTTTAATTCTGTTGAAGTTCAATTGCTAATTCATTTATTTTGTGAATTGTGCTTTTGGTTTCATATCTAAGGACTCTAACCCAAGGTCACAATGATTTTCATCTAGAAGTCTTACAGGCTTAATTTACCCAAGTGATTCATTTCATTTTGAGTGAACTTCAGCATATTGTGTCTTTATTGTTGGACTTCTTGGACATGAAGATGTTCATAACATTCCTGAACTTTTCTTGTAATATCTATAGTATCTATCATGGTGTTTCCTCTTTCTTATGTGGTGTTGGTAATATTTGTCTGGTTTTTGTTTTTGTTTTGATTTTTTCCTTAATCACACTGATTCGACGGTTTTTTGTTTGTTTGTTTTCGATTTATTTTTAAATTTTATTGATTTTTTTAAAGGAACAGATTTTGATTTAATTAATTTTCTCTGTTTTCTGCAAATGTGAGTTTTGTCCCTTACATCAGGTGTCTTACTTTTACTGGCTACCTTTAACTGGGCTCTGTTTGGGGGATTTTGGGGAATTGGGGTTTGGGGACTAGTCAGTCTAGTCAGAAGTTGAGCTGGATTTGGGTTTTATTGTTGCTGTTGGTTATATTCAGTGTACATTTCAGATTCCTCTATCCTTAGCTGGTGAGTAAGGTGTTGGAATGGTTGGCCAGAAGACTTTTCTCCATGTTTTTGCTCCACCCTCAGCTTTCAGCCTTCCCTGTGTTCCTATGCCTCTGAGAATATCTTTCTCTGCTTTCCTCTACTCCATAGCATTACAGTTCTGTTACTAGTTTCTTGATAACCAGTTACTTGGTAACTAGTATCAGAGCTGTACTGGAGGGCAGTGGTGGAGGTATGTTATAGTTGCACTGGCCAAGCCTTACCTTAGATGGCCCATACATCCCTGTTTCTCAGTGATCCTTCCCCTTCACCTACTGGTAAGAAACTTTTTATTTTTTAAAGTTTTTATTTAAATTAAATTTTAAGTGTTTATTTAAATTCCTACAGTATAATATTAGTTTCAGGTGTACAACAGAGTGATTCAACAATTTTGTACATCACCTGGTGCTCATTTTACAACAAATGCAGCCCTTAATCCCCTTCACTTATTTCACTCATCCCCCCACTCTCCACCCCTCTGGTAACCATCAGTTTCTTCTCTGTTTCTTCAGAGCCTGTTTTTTGGCTGCTTGGGTGGCTCAGTTGGTTAAGCGTTTGACTTTGGCTCAGGTCATGACCTTAGGGTCTTGGGATCAAGCCCCGAGTTGGTCTTGAGAGTATGCTTCTCCCTTTCCTTCTGTGCTTGCTGTCTCCCTCTGTGCTCTCTCTCTTGGTCTCACACTCTCTCTCAAGTAAATAAATCAAATCTTTAAAAAAAAAAAAAAAAGGAGAGTCTGTTTCTTAGTTTGCCTCTTTCTCCCTTTCTTCCCTTTGCTTATTTGTTTTGTGTCTTGAATTCCACATATGAATGAAATTATATGGTATTTTTCTTTCTCTGAATGACTTATTTCACATAGCATAGTACTGTCTCCATGGAATATTATTCAGCCATTAAAAAAGAATGAAATCTTGCCATTTGCAGTGATGTGAATGGAAGTAAGAGACTCCTAATGATCTGTAATTAGGGATTACAGGAATAATTACCTGTTCTTCCTCAAAAGGGAAAGGTGATTTCTTCCTCTCTCCGTTTCTGCCTCTCCCCCTTCTCTCCCCTCCTTCTTTCCTCTCTTTTTCTCTCTTTTCTTGACTTTTCCATAGCTGCAATGGCCTGTGCCTTCAGTATGGCAGAGTTTGATATCTTTCCCCCATTCACTCAAGGTTTTTTGTTTTTCCTTAGAGGAGAAAAGTTCATTTGGGGTTTTCATGCCTTTTCTGCAATGTGTGTCTCTCACATACTCCAGACTTGAGCCATAAAATGTGTATCTCTGGTTTTCTGCCTATCCCTGATCTTTTTCATGACCATGATATGAAAATCCATGGAGAAGAATCTGCTAGTAGGTGAGGACTCCCCTTGTGTCTGAATCTCCCAGGCATTATACTATCATGCCAGTCTCTACTAGACTTTTATAGCAATTCCTTTATAATTTTAACTGAATTGTTCTTACCAGTTGTATTCCAGCATCATCTTCCTCCCGTGCTCTTCCAGAGGTGAACCAGTGGTTCTGTCCTTGTCTCCTTGGAGGTGCTTTTATTTCTGTAAATTGCAGCCAAGTTGTTTGTCCCACAAACTCAATTCTTGCATGGATTCAAGAAAAGTTACTATTTTAGAGATTATCTTGACTTTTTAATTTGTTGACAATGAACAACTTTTCAGCTTTCTACATTCTGAGTAGAATCCTTCAATGAGGATTTTTGTTTAACGAATGCAGTAAGTGTCATTTAGTTCTTGTTCTTGTTCTTTTCTTTTCTTTTCTTTTTTCTGGTCAAATGCCAATAGCTCAGACCCCTTCCTCCTATTTGAGATACTGTTATGGTTATATCATACCAGGTTCTCAGGATTTGGGGTCGGGGGAAGAATACTTTAAAAAATCTGTAGGCAGAGGGCTGCCTGGGTGGCTCAGTTGTTAAGTGTCTGCCTTTGGCTCAGGTCATGATCCCAGGGTCCTGGGATCGAGCCTCACATCAGGCTCCCTGCTTGGCGGGAAGACTGCTTCTCCCTCACCACTCCCCCTGCTTGTGTTCCCTCTCTGGCTGTCTCTCTCTAATAAATAAATAAATAAATAAATAAATAAATAAATAAATAATCTTTTAAAAAAATCTGTAGGCAGGGATTTCTATATCCTGTAGTGATGCAGATTATTATTAGACCACCCCTCCTCTATTAGTTTTCTGTTGTTTCTGTAAAAACATGCCACACTTAGTAACACAGCACAAATGTATTATTTTACATTTCAGAAATCTCAAATGGCTTAACAAGTCTGCATTTCTTCAGGAGGCTCTAGAAGAGAATTTGTTCTCTTGGCTTTTTCAACTTCTTACACCAGCCCACATTCCTTGGGTCATGGTCCTGTATCATTCTGACTGCTTCTTCTGTTGTCACATCTCTGTCTGTTGGATTCTGGCCTTCTTTCATCTCTCGTAAAGACCCCGAGATTACATTGAGCCTGTCAGATATCTCAGGATAATCTCCTCATTCCATGATCCTTAATTTATCCACATCTGCTAATTCTCTTTTGCCACATAAGATAACATATTCAAAGTTTCCAGGGATTAGGACACAGATACCTTTGGGGAGCCATTGTTTAACCTACTATGCCTTTTGGCAGAAAGAGCTATAAAACTATGTGAAGTATATCATGCACCTCTACATAGGTCTTAGGCACAAGGTAATACAGGACTGAGACCTCTGAGAAGGAAATTATATATGGCCAACCCTATTATTGCCCTAGGTTTCTGCCTAGATGTACTTTCTGGCCAGTGGCATGGGGAAAGAGAATCCAAGCAAAGCTGAAGTGAGAAAAAAGAGAATGGAATTTAGGGAGGTTGAGGTCTGTCTCTTCCTTATATTTCTTGTCCATCTTCTTTCTCTATCTGTTAAGATCCCTTTGTGTAATTATATGTGTTTCCATCTCAATCTGTGTCCAGTTCCTTAACATTCTTTCTCATTACAGGCTTTATATTAAACCAAATATATATTTTGAGACTTGTTGCATTTATAGTATAAAAGATTGTGTTGCATGTTCTAAATGTTCAAAGTGAGCACGTGAGCACTTTTTATTTCTGTAAGTTTAAAAATTAGCCTTAATGAATCTACTTTTTAACCTTGTGGTAGCCCGTAATTGATATTCTTCTCCTTAGGTCCACGGTCCTTGATACGAGGGAAAAAAATGAAATCTACCTGATTAAAAAAAGTTTCAAATATACACATGAGACCAATCTGGTTTCAACAAGTGGTTAATTTTTGCCAGATTTAATAAAATCAATTTCATCAGGTCAGGCTGTTTAATGTGCTGTATGCAGAATCACATATAAATACAGACTAGGATTAATATCAAATGTAAATTTAAGAATATAAAACCCATTAACTAAATTTATTCTGCCAGCAATTAAAATATAAAAACAATTCTTTCAGAATTTCCCGATTACTTAAATTATACTGCTTCTTTGTAATGTGCCTGTAATGATTTTGATTTTGTAACACTATTTCTGGGTTCCCATAAAAAGGAGTGACTTTGAATTATCCTTCCCTTAGCAAATTTTCCTACCTAAGCAAAAAGTGCCAGTTAGAAATCATTCATAGATCCAATGGGTGTCATTTACTTTTCGCCAGTTCATTAACATAGTCAATTTCCTGTGGGTCTTCCTTTCCTCCCCCATCCCCATAAAAATAGTTACCATTTCCTTAACACCTACAGTCGTGGTTAGCCTACAGCCTCTGAAGCCAGACTCCCTGGGTTTTAATCCTTACTTTAAACCTGTCTATCTTTGTGATCTTGGGCAAGTGATTTAAACTCATTCTGTCTCAATTTCCTTACAAAGTATATGTGTTTGTGAGGTGGCTGTGAGGGTCACATGACCAGTGACCAAAACTTACAAAGCATTTGGAATCTATCTCATATGTAACAAGGAGTCCATCTATGTAGGATATCACTACTGGTACCTGTACAGCTACTCCCCTGACCACAACTCTTCCTGGCATTGTCAGTTCTAATCCCTACTATACTCTGGCCAAGTACTGCTTATCTCTACTTGAAGAGAAGGCAACTAAGGATGACATATTCAATAACTTTATTGAACTGCAGATATAAATTGTCAAGTTGTGATTTGAATACATTTCTATACACTTTTTTCTACCAAGATTTTTGTCTCCTCAATGTTAATGAAAGGATAGGTGTCATACTTGAATGATTAAATATCTCCTGCATTCCCAGAAAGTTGAAAGAAAGATTGGAATGGGGTCTTCTAGGGCTCTAAGTGCAAACGAGGTGGTTTCTAACCCAGGAAAACCACCTGACGGCAGGTTCTTCTCTAAGCTTGGACATTCTTGGCAGAACTTTGCAATCGCAGGTGGGGAAAGTGCACAGCAGCTGTTTTGACAGCCTGGTGAGAGAATTTGGTGCCATATGCCAAGACTTGGGGTATAAGCACAGCCTCTTTGGTTGCCTGTATTCATATCCATCTGTTGTAAGTGGCATTTTGCCAAATCGTAATGAAGGAACCAACTAAAGAGGATTTCTTAAAAAGAAGCTTTTCTTTTTCTTTCTCTTTCTTTCTTTCTTTCACCCAGAATGTGACCATCTCCTTGGGGTCCAGCAATACTCTGGCTTTATACAGACTATATACAAAGTCACACTGAATTCTTATTCACAGAAATGTCTGATTGATTGAATAATTCTGGAACATATATAGCTTCAATTAATTTTCAGATCTTTCAAAATATTTGCCTAAAAAGTAGAAATGCAAGGGATTAACATATTTAAAGTCTGGTATAGATATAGATATATGCAAATAGCTATAGTAAGCTATTTGCATATATTATCTTATTTAATCTCCACAATGATTTTGCATCAAGAATGGATATCTTCTTTTATAATTAGGGAATCTCAGACTCAGAGAGGTTTGTTAACTGGGCCAATGTCATCACCCAGCTAGCATATAGTAAAATTGGTACTGGAATGTAGGTTTTTAAGGTTCTTAGGAGTGCACTGATTCCCATAGCCTTGACATCTTTCCCCAGCTAACATCCATGATAAACCATAATATATATTTTTTTCTAAAGACTTGCTTCCTTTTTTTCCTGTAGCTTTCCACACCAGCTCAATTTCCCATATGATTTGCTAATATTTATAGCTATTTTGGAAGATAAGGTTACTGAATAAAAGTTGCTCCTGGCTATAACAGTTTTGATCAAAATAAACAGGAGTGAATGCCCTAGCTGCTAGATACCGTAAGGCATCCTCTGAAGTTTATGTATTGTTTTCCAGTGTTGAACACTGTTAAGTTTGTGTTAAGTTTATTTATTTAAGCAAAATCTACAGCCAACAGGGGCTTGAACTTACAACCCTGAGATCAAGAGCCACATGCTCTGCTGACTGAGCCAACCAGGTGCCCTGAGACTGTTATCACATAAGCAAGTTGGGAAGTATAATGGAAGGGTGTGTGTGTGTGTGTGTGTGAGAGAGAGAGAGAGAGAGAGAGAGCGCATGTATAAGGTAGGTAATCTCAAATGAGAATCAAAAGTGAAATAAATCCATATGATATGATATCCTGATTGGGTCCGTAAGCTTGCACAATGGCAAAGAACTTGCCTGAATGGGCCTGAGACATACTTTGTCTGTCTTGAATAATTCAGAAGTCTCTGGAAAGAGGTAAGGCAGACGATGCTAAAACTATAGCAATGTCACAGTCCAATATGTCCAATACAAGTGGATATTTAAATTTAAATTAAGTGAAATTAAACACAATTTAAAACTCATTTCCTCAGCTGCCCCAGCCGTATTTCAAGGGCTTAATAGCCATATATTGGAGAATTCACATGTAGGCTACTTCCCACATTGCAGAAAGTTCTATTGGATAATGTTGCTGTAGATTGTCAGTTTTTTTTAGACTTTATGCAATGAGAACATCAGCTTCTTGGTTGTTGAGGGGGGGGTGACACTGAAGCAATGCATTTGTCTCAGTACAAAAGTGGAGGCGTCACTCAAAAATCATTCTGTCTTAGCAGTTTTCAAGGGCAATGCTGTTTCATCCTTACTCTTCCAAGTTAAAAAAAAAAAAAAGGCTAAAGGGATATTAAAAATTGCTTTTCTCTTCCCCATTAGCTTGATACAGGTCTTTCTTGACTTACGATGGGGTTGCATCCAAACAGACCCATCATAACCTGAAAATATCGCAACTCAAAAATGCAATGGATACACGTAACCCACTGAACATCATTAACTCAGCCCAGCCTACCTTCAACATGCTCAGAACACTTCCATTAGCCTATGGTTGGGTGAGATCATCTAACACAAAACTTATTTTATAGAGTGTTGAATAGCTCGAGTAACAAATTGAATAGTGTACTGAAAGTAAAAAACAGAATGGCTGTAAGTTATAAGTGGATCAGTTGTTTGTCCTGCTGTTTCCATGGCTAACTGGGACCTGCAGCTGCCCCTGCTCCTCATCATAAGAGAATAATGGGCTGCATAGAGCTAGCCCTGTAAAAGACCAAAATTAAAATTTTGAAGTATGTTTTCTACTGAATGCATGCCTCTTTTGCAACACTGTGAATATGAAAAATCCTAAGTTGAATCATTATAAGTCAGGGAGCATCAATAAAATAACAATGATTAAAATATACGACAACATAGATGAATCTGTTTCCTAAAGATGTATGTATGTGTGTGTGTGTGTGTGTGTGTGTGTGTATATATACACACATATATATACATATATGTGTGTATATATTAAAAAATATATATATACACACACATATATGTGTATATATATGTATACACATATATGTGTGTGTATATATATATATATATATATTTTTTTTTTTTTTTTAATCATGTCCTTTAAGTGAGACCAACAAACCGATGGAATCCAATGGCATCTTAGTTTTGGCTGCTCTAACAAATTATAATCAGTGGGATGGCTTAAAGAGCAGTCATTTATTTCTCCCAGTTCTACAGGCTGGGAAGTCTAAGATCAGAGTACTGTGGCCAGCAGATCCAGTGTCCAGCAAGCAGCTGCATCCTGTTTGCAGATGGCTGTTTTCTCCTTGTATCTTCACATGGTGAAGAACTGAAAGAGAAAACAAACTCTGTTGTGTCTCTTCATATAAGGGTAAAAATACCATAATGAGAGCTTTACCCTCATGATCGAATTACCACCCCAAGGGTCCATTTCTAAAATCTATCTGAGAATTAGGGTTTTAAAATAAGAATTTTGAGGAGAGGGGTACAGACACTAAGTCCATGGCAAATGGGTTACTGCATGAAAGACCTTTGGAAATGTCTGACATACTGTGGAATTGTTTCAGATGATTTTCCATTTGCCCTCTCTGTACCCCCATCACCCCTAAGCTTTCCTAATTTCTGGATCCCACACATCGGTTTCTATAATCTGCCCAGGTCCTTTGCACTGGCAGGGGAATCTACAAGTTGAATTCTGATTATTTTAATGCTACTTGGCCCTCAACTGACACTTCCTAATGAAGAGGAGATATACTCCCTCAAGCCCACTGGACCCACTGTGTGATGTGCTTCAGCCTTATCCACTTTTTTAAAAAAGATTTTATTTATTTATTTGACAGAGAGAGAGAGATCACAAGTAGGCAGAGAGGCAGGCAGAGAGAGGAAGGAAGCAGGCTCCCCGTTCAGCAGAGAGCCCGATTCCAGGCTGGATCCCAGGACCCTGAGATCATGACCTGAGCCAAAGGCAGAGGCTTAACCCACTGAGCCACCCAGGTGCCCCTTGTCCACCTTTTCTAAAGCCCCCACTTGGCATGGAAGATGAATGGGACACATAATTCAATCTCTGCTACTATGACAGGGGGAATGGAATGTCAGCAATGGAAGCAAACTTAGAGAATTATGGATTTGACCTATAATAGTTGATGAATCTGACTGCAGTGATTCTGAGTGAAAAGACATGATGTCAGCAGAGTCATCAAATGGCGCTAAATATTTCTTTGTAGTCCCTTGCCTGTGGTTTACCAAAGATAGCTCTTTTTTCTTTCACCTGTCTAGTGATGCCACTTTTAAATGAGCCAATTAGCCACCAAGCCTCTTTAGACGTTAAGTGAAGGAAGGAGATGCTAAAGACATTTCATTTGACTAGGAATGATGCATTTGCATCTTGGCTGCATAAAACCAAGCAGGAAAGGGCATTCGTTCCAATGTGCAGTCAATTTTAAGGTTGATATTTCCAAGGATGATTTCCCTCAACTTTATTTCAGAGACGGGTTGAGCACTTGAAATATAAATTTTCTTGAGAGCACTGAATCTAATAAAGAAGCTAGAATTCAAAATAGACTTGGTCCAGGAAGGAAAGCAATGAGGGCTTCAAATTGAAATGACTTCTTTATCCATTACCGTTGGGTAAAGTTTCCCACGTCTGAATAAGCATCATGGAAGCTCAAGGAAGTCGTGGGGTCCTGGTAGACTGTTGAAGTCCACTGTTCAGTAGACCTTTTGAATCTCTCCCATGCGTTCCACAGTTTTCTTGGGGAACGTGCACTCACAAAGCTTTTGGCGTGCTCTAAAAGCCCTGAAAGACTTTCAGTAACTAAAAACGACAAAGCAGTGGTTGAGACATTATAAATTAAAAAAGGAATTTTTTTCTAAAAATATTGTCTTCTAGGGAATAGGCAATAAAAGAACCAAGGGGAGATTAGTCTTCCTAATAAATCTCCTGGTGGTATTAACTTATGTGACTATCATTTGTTTTGACATAGGAAAATACCATTGTGAAACCGAGTCAATATGGCAACAGAGACTTATGAACAATTAAATAATTTAATGGCTTTGTTACCAGAAAGAACTGCACAGATGAGACTTGATATATGATGGCTCTGAATACAAACCCTTCTTAAACATATATTCAGTATGTAGTCAGTGTCCATCACCCTAAGGAGAATCTGGGACAGGGAGTTGCTTGACATTTTGTACATCTTGCAGACTTTTTACTTCTTTGAATAAAAGCTCAGTATGGCCTTGAGCCTACTTTAACTTCAGCAGGAATGACTAGCAACCAATGAAACAATATCTGTTTATGAAGGCAATGTTAGAGAGCTATGTGAATAACTCACAGGCTAGGCAGCTCTAGAGGAGCAATCAGTTGCAAGGGTGATTTACTATTTCTGCAAAATGCTCTAACCGCATTAATCTTTGCTTGGAACTGAGTCACTGCAGAAAGTGACACAAGATATAAGTGGCTTCAGTCAGACACTGGAATAGAGTACTGTCAGACAACTTCCGGGGCTATGATGACTCATCCTGCTACTAATTTTGAGCAGCCCCACAAATACAACAGGAAGGTAAGACGCCATTCAGTGCCGTGGTGGCAGGTCTTGGACTCACTTAGAGTTTTTATTTTGTTTTGCTTATACATATACAACTGTCATCCCTAAAATAGGAAAGATCAAGGGAGAGATGGAGATATGAGTGACTAGTGTCATTTAAGCACTCTGCTGGGGATACTGCATTGCACAGCTCCAAAGGGGACCACCCCTACGGGCTTAGGCAACATGGAGTTTTAGAACAAGGTGTCCCTACTTTTGCATCAACATGATGGGAATGGAGGAGATAATGCTGAGTGAAATAAATCAAGTAGAGAAAGTCAGTTATATGGTTTCACTTACTTGTAGAACATAAGCATGGAGACATTAGGAGAAGGAAGGGAAAAATGAACAGGGGACATCAGAGGGGGAGATGAACCATGAGAGACTGTGGACTCTGAGAAACAAACTGAGGGTTTTAGGCGGGGTGGGGCGATGAGTGAGCCTGGTGGTGGGTATTAAGGAGGGCACGTATTGCATGGAGCACTGAGTGTTACAAGCAAACAATGAATCATGGAACACTACATCAAAAACTAATGATGTACTGTGTGGTGACTAACATAACATAATAAATAACAACAACAATAGGGTGGCCTTGTATATGTGACATTCTGACACATATCCTTGAACTTACCTTTTTACCTCATCCTGCAGATCCCTTTGTATTTCCCTAACCTGTTCTATCTCTTCATCTCCTCTTCCACTGGTGTGTTTCTGTCTATGATATGGGCATGTGCACATGCATAGGAGATGGTGAAGGGTTACTTAACTCGCTCCTCACATTTCCCCTCTCATGGGGAAAAATAGAGGAGACAAGACTTCTGTCTCTCACTCACTCCTCTCTGTCTTGCGGAGGGTGAGGGAGTATCATACAAGTGGTTGGAATGGATTCCATAACCTGAATTAAGGGGTAGATTGCTAGGGGGAAGGATTCCTCTTAAGCCAGAGATAACAAGAGAGAGATGCATGGGATTCTCAGTCTCTCCATTATCCCTAGGAGACATATGCCAGTTTAGGCATCTGCAGAACCCAGAATGGGAACTGCTCCAGTGGAGGGCCTCCCCAACCCTAGCCTGATCTGTGGGTGCCACTTTTTATAATAGAAGCATGAGAAAATTACCTTGCCTATGGGAAGCTCAGGTTACTTGGCACTGCACAGTCTGGATTTGCAGAGCTTGTTATTTGCAATATTTATAATATTTTCTGGAAAAGCAAGCTACTCTGAACCTGAAACTTGGTGTCTGTGGGATGATGCAGTCCCATAGACCATAAAAATAAAGTTGTCCCAGTCCCAAGGGAATTGAAACTTGAAGGTTTCCCCTTTTGCTAGAAGAAAAGTGAGCCCTCAGATTCTAACTAGCTTGTTATCTAAGCAACATAGGTTCATGTTTGGACAAATTCTGCTCTTTGAATAACACTCCCTTGGGGAAGAGGGAATGGTTATCTAATTGGTGAATTTGGAAAATAGAGGCAGGGATGTGTAACTTAATATGTTCTTCTTCTTCTTCTTCTTCTTTTTTTTTTTTGGTCTTCTTAAAGGCTTCTTCTTTCCTTGGTAATAAGGATTCTTTCCTCATGCATGGACTTTATTTGTCCATTGAGACTGTGTTCTCTGGAAATTTGTTAGTTACCTATTCCTGCCTAACAGATTACCTCAAAACTTGGTGACTCTCACATTTATTATCTCATGGTTCATGGATCAGCAATCTGGGTTTGGCTTATCCTCCAATTTATAGTCTCTCAAGAGTTAAAATTAAGGTATTGGCCAGAGCTACAGTCTTCTCAACACTGATAGGGAGAGGATTCACTTCACTTCCTACTTTACTCATTGTGAGCCATTAGCCAGAAACCACTCTTGGGTCCTTTCTTTTTCTTTCTTTCTCCATTTAAAAAAAAATATTCTTTATTTGAGAGAGAGCAAGAGAGAGCACACACAAGCTGGGGGAAAGGGAAGATGGGGAGGGAGAGAAAGAATCTCCAGCAGACTCTGTGCTGACCACAGAGCCCTATGCCTGGCTTGATCTTATGACCCTGAGATCATGACCCAAGTGGAAATCAAGAGTCTGACACTCAATCGATTGAGCCTCAGAGGCACCCCCACTCTCAGGTCCTTCTTATGTGCCCTTCTCCATAAAACAGCTCTCAACAAGGCCGTTTGTTTCACCAAAACAAGTAAGCTAAGAAGAGCCAGGAGGAGAAGGAAAGAATAAACACAAGATGGAAGTCAGAGCTTCTTTATAACTCAGCCTCAGAAGTGACATCCTATACTTGCATTCTCTTTATTAGAGGCAAGTCGGTAGGTGAGCCTGCACTCTGGAGGAGGGGATTACACAGAGGCATGGATATCAGGAGTAAACCAGATGCATAGATGCACACTGGCATCGCTGGGAGCCATCCCAGAACTTTCCTACCATATGAGAGTTTCAGAAAATATTTCATGGCCACACATCTACATCACTTCAGCCAGGTAGAGCCTTTAGCAGGAGTGAAGCTGGTGTTTTTATCTCCATCAGTCTATCTCCAAGCCTTTCCCTCAGATGAATTTGAATTCAGAGTGAGTGACAGCATCCTTGTTCATACTTTTTTCTCTTCCTAGATTTGTTTCTTCCTCATCCACATTAGTGAATCTTACTGGCTTTTCAAGATTCAGATTCAATATCTTTGTCTTTAAGAATTTTTTATGAAGGCATACCTGGGTGGCTCAGTGGGTTAAAGCCTCTGCCTTCAGCTCAGGTTGTGGTCACAGGGTCCTGGAATCGAGCCCCGCATTGGGCTCTCTGTGCAGCGGGGAGCTTGCTTCCTCCTCTCTCTCTGCCTACTTGTCTCTCTCTCTGCCAAATAAATAAATAAAATCTTAAAACAAGTAGAATTTTTTATGAAGCCCCAAGGAGCCAATACAAACACACATCAGTTTCTGGAGGTATTATCTAAGTGTGAAAGAAAAGACATCCGGAGTTATTTTCCTTGAACTCAGTAGAGAAGCACTTAGAGACAGGGGATGGGTATCCGTTCAGTCAGTGCCACTCCTAATGCAGCCTCTGAGGGTGAAACCCAAGGCACTCTCTTGTTTACATCTATGTTTTTTAGCTTGTCTTTTTTTTTTTTTTACAGCTTTATTGAGATATAATGGCATGTAACATTGTACCAGTTTAAGGTGTACAACATGATGATTTGATGCATACACAGATAGTGAAATGATTATCACAGTAAAGTTAATAGATCCATCACCATACATTTTGACTCTGTGTGTGTGTTGAGAACTTTTTAAAAAATTTCTTTTCAGCGTAACAGTATTCATTATTTTTGCACCACACCCAGTGCCCCATGCAATACCCACCACCTGGCTCCCCTAACCTCCCACCCCCCACCGCTTCAAAACCTTAGGTTGTTTTTCAGAGTCCATAATCTCTCATGGTTCACCTCCCCTTCCAATTTCTCTCAACTCCCTTCTCCTCTCCATCTCTACATGTCCTCCATGTTATTTGTTATGCTCCACAAATAAGTGAAACCATATGATAATTGACTCTCTCTGCTTGACTTATTTCACTCAGCATATCTCTTCCAGTCCCGTCCATGTTGCTACAAAAGTCGGGTATTCATCCTTTCTGATGGAGGCATAATACTCCATAGTGTATATGGACCATATCTTCCTTATCCATTCATCTGTTGAAGGGCATCTAGGTTCTTTCCACAGTTTGGCGACCGTGGCCATTGCTGCTATAAACATTGGGGTACAGATGGCCCTTCTTTTCACTACATCTGTATCTTTGGGGTAAATACCCAGTAGTGAATTGCAGGGTCATAGGGAAGCTCTATTTTTAACTTCTTGAGGAATCTCCACACTGTTCTACAGAGTGGCTGCACCAACTTGCATTCCCACCAACAGTGTAAGAGGGTTCCCCTTTCTCCACATCCTCTCCAACACATGTTTCCTCTCTTGCTAATTTTGGCCATTCTAACTGGTGTAAGGTGGTATCTCAATGTGGTTTTAATTTGAATCTCCCTAATGGCTAGTGATGATGAACATTTTTTCATGTGTCTGAAAAGCATTTGACAAAATCCAGCATCCATTCCTGATTAAAACACTTCAAAGTATAGAGATAGAGGAACATTCCTGAACTTCATAAAATCTATCTATGATAGACCTACAGCAAATATCATCCTCAATGGGAAAAAGCTCACAGTCTTCCCATTGAGATCAGGAACACGACAAGGATGCCCACTCTCACCACTCTTGTTCAACATAGTATTAGAAGTCCTAGCAACAGCAATCAGACAACAAAGAGAAATAAAAGGTATCCAAATTGGCAATGAAGAAGTCAAATTCTCTCTCTTCACAGATGACATGATTCTTTATATGGAAGACCCAAAAGACTCCACCCCCAAACTACTAGAACTCATACAGCAATTCAGTAACGTGGCAGGATACAAAGTCAATGTACAGAAATCAGTGGATTTCTTATACACTAACAAATACAGAAAGGGAAATTAGAGAATCGATTCATTTACTATAGCACCATGAACCATAAGATACCTGGGATAAACCTAACCAAAGAGGTAAAAGATCTGTACTTGAGGAACTACAGAATACTCATGAAAGAAATTGAAGAAGACACAAAAAGATGGAAGACCATTCCATGCTCTTGGATCAGAAGAATAAACATTGTTAAAATGTCTATACTGCCTAGAGAAATCTATACTTTTAATGCTATTCTGATCAAAATTCCACTGGTATTTTTCAAAGAACTGGAGCAAATAATCCTAAAATTTGTATGGAATCAGAAGAGACCCCGAATTGCTAAGGAAATGTTGAAAAACAAAAATAAAACCGGCGGCATCACGTTACCTGATTTCAAGCTTTACTACAAAGCTGTGATCACCACGACAGCATGGTACTGGCACAAAAACAGACACATAGACCAGTGGAACAGAGTAGAGAGCCCAGATATGGACCCTCAACTCTATGGTCAAATAATCTTCGACAAAGCAGGAAAAAATATACAGTGGAAAAAAGAAAGTCTCTTCGATAAATGGTGCTGGGAAAATTGGACAGCTCTATGTAGAAGAATGAAACTCAACCATTCTCTTACACTGTACACAAAGATAAACTCGAAATGGATAAAGGACGTCAACGTGAGACAGGAATCCATCAGAATCCTAGAGGAGAACATAGGCAGTAACCTCTTCGATACAAGCCACAGCAACTTCTTTCAAGATATGTCTCCAAAGGCAAAGGAAACAAAAGCGAAAATGAACTTTTGGGACTTCATCAAGATCAAAAGCTTCTGCAGAGCAAAGGAAACAGTCAACAAAATGAAGAGGCAACCCACGGAATGGGAGGAGATATTTACAAATGACAGTACAGACAAAAGGTTGATATCCAGGATCTATAAAGAACTTCTCAAACTCAACACACACAAAACAGATAATCATATCAAAAAATGGGCAGAAGATATGAACAGACACTTCTCCAATGAAGACATACAAATGGCTATCAGACATGAAAAAATCTGTGTTGAGGACTTTTAAGATCTTACTTTCAAATCAATATTCAAGTGTACAATACAGTATTGTTAGCTATAGCCACCATGCTATACAGTGAAATCCCAGACCTTATTTATCTTGTAAACTGAAGTTTATGCCCTTTGACCAACATCTCCCATTTCCTCTACTTTCCCCCCAGCCACTGGCAGTCACCATTCTACTTTATGTTTATATGACCTCAGGTTTTTGTTTGTTTGTTTTTTGGATTTTTGGTGTTGTTTTGTGCTTTTTTTTGTTTTTGTTTTTTAGATTCCACATATAAGTGAGACCATATAGTTTTGCCTTTCTCGTCTGACTTATTTCACAACCAAATTACAGGTTCCTCCAGTGGCATAACCTTGCTCCTTTAAGATGAAGTGACTGTTTACAATGGTCCTCTTCCTTACCTCCACATGGTGGGGTCTTAGGGTGCTCTGGCTTTTGTGGGGTGAGCAGTGATACTTGTCACCCCTACTGCATCCATTCTATAGGTGGATGGAGATGAGGATAGGCTCTAATTAATGTCTGGAATTGCTTTTTAGGTAACATATATTTTATACCCAGACTGAGGGAATAATGTCTTGTTTATTACATGAAACCTACTCTGCTCTTAAGAGCCAGCAGGTTATTATTGAGCTGTCTTTGATTTCTTATCTGCTCAAATTGGACCCTTTTGGAATAATATTTTGGAAATAATAATTTGGAATAATAAAACACCTCATTTTTAATATCTGTTCTTGCTATTTCCATGAATGTGTGTCAGTCCTGATTTAGCGTTTAACTTCAGCAGTCCCATTTGGATGGATGAAATGGGGGTGTGTGTGTGTGTGTGTGTGTGTATGAAAAGGATTACCAATTTTTCCTACCATATTAGCAAACAAAGATTAAAATAAACTGTATTCAATGAAGTAAGATAAGGAGAGAACATGAAAGAGAATATAAGGAAGAGTTTCACAAAGGGGAATAAGATACTGCTGGCAAGAAAATGGAAATAAACTTGAGTGATCAAATGCTTGTCTGACAGTGAGACTATAAGGTAATACTTATATCAATTACACTAATAAATTTAGGCTCCTAGATTAAATGGTCAATTTAAGGAAACCATAATTGAACAAAATTTCTTAAGGCATTTGATTAAAACTATAATCAGGATACAAAATTGAAAAGTTGTAATTCTAGATTTAACACTACACACAACTTTATTTGTGCATTTCCATCAAGTCTATAAGGAACTGTTAATTTTTATGCTGAAACAATTCCAGAGCCTAGGAAAAGCTCCCAAGGATACTTACTGTAGGTTATATTGCATGCATACCAAAAGCAGACACAGATACAATACTAGGGAAGAAGACCAAAGGGCAAGGTCTCTAAATTGTCATAAGCACGGGTTATGAAAAGCAGCTCATTACAATGATGCAGATGCCTAACAGCTGGTGGCTAGGAGAGAATGAGAAGACTTTGCGCTTTGGCTAAGGAGATGAGCTTTATTCAAATTTTGATTGTGATACGGAAAAAGGAAGCACTATGTAATTATATGGACAAATAATTTCTTTGGGTCATTAATTTATTTTTTAAAAGAAAATATGTACACTTGATTCAATCCCATTAACTCCCCCATATGAAGAAGAAAGCTGTTACTAACCAGCAGTGCGTCTTATAACACAGGGCATTTTAGAGTCTGAGAAAATGGCAGCAAAAGTGGTGAAGTCAGAGAGAAAGTTCAAAAGCAGCAGACTTGGAGAACTAATTAAAATCTTACAAATGTAAGTGAAGTAAAACTTCCAAGTAAGAAGGTTTGCTTAAAGGAAGGCTTGAAGGATTAATTAAAATCTTACAAACTGGGTTAAGCATAACTTCAATTAGGGACAAATTGCATAGATTAGAAGCCCTATCCTGTAGAAGGATAGGGCTTTAGCCTAAGGGGCATCAAGAGAAAAGAACCAGGAGGGACATCACAAAAGAAACAAAGACCAAATTGAGGAAGGGCAATTATTTTATATAAAAGGATTGGGTTTTAGCCCTTCCTATTAGTTAAATGAAGAAAGGCATAGGCTGGATTTGTTCTTAGCACAGAATATGCATGGAAAGATAGAAGACTGAAGGGGTGGGTCATGGTGACTATTATTAAGTGTAGAGTAATGATTAGATAAGAGGCCATGACTGTCTTCCAAAAGAAATGTTAAAAGAAATATGTTTTGGCCATGACAAGTTTTTCCTAAACACAGGAAGGGTATTGTTCAGACTTAACATGAAACTAAGTAAACAGATTCAGAGAAGTATAATGGTCAATTTATATGTTCAAGGTGGCTTGGATGAAACATTATTGAGGGTATTTTAGATAAGATTAGCATTTAAATGTGATGGACTTTGAATAAAGCAGTTAGCCCACAGTATGTGGGTGGGCCTCATCCAATCAGTAGAAGGCCTGCATAGAACCAAAAGATCGGCCTGCCCTGAGGAAGAGAGAATTCTCCAGCAGACAGTCTTCACAGCTTTTCTGGGTCTTCAGCCTGCTGGACCACCTTGTAGCTTTTGGGTTTGCCAGTCTCCATAATCACATGAGCCAGTTCTTTATAATAAGCCACCCCCCTCTCTCTGTCTCACTTTCAGCATAGATATAGATATACAGATAAGTATTAGTTACAGATACACACTCACATTCTATTGGCTCTGTTTTTCTAGAGAACCCTAATACATGAAATAAGTAAACAATTATTTATGATGTCAAAGGTTAGATATAACCAGTAACCAGTAAGATTATAGGAGTGAAAGTTTTCTTTCTTTCTTTCTTTCTTTCTTTCTTTCTTTCTTTCTTTCTTTCTTTCTTTCTTTCTTCTTTCTTTCTCTTCCCTCCCCTCCCCTCCCCTCTCTTTTCCTCTTCTTTCCTCTCCTTTCCTTTTCCAAACATGCTAAAATGCAAGTCTAAAAATGGTTGGTGAGGGTAAAAATTATAATATTTTTCTATTCAATGTAACTTATGAGATTTTTTTTAAAAAAACACCCAACAAAGCAGTATATATTGTTTATAGATTCCTACATTTACTTTAAATGTTAAAAGGCTTGTGTAGGATTAATACACACAAACTTCAGGGCATTAGTTAGCCCTGGAAAGGGAGGAGAGGGGAACAGAGGAATGAGGGAGAATGAGGTTTTGCTGTTTTTTATAATATTTCATTTATTTTAAAATAGGGGGCTGTGAAAAGCAAATAGTACAAACTATTAATATCTCTTTAATCTCAGATGTAGACACATGAATGATTGCAGCATTGTTTTCTGTACTTTGGTGGGTGATTAAAATATTTTATAATTCAAATGAAAATAGTATATGAAAAAGAATGCAACCAGGATGGAAAGTAGATGTGAATCTTTTTTTATTCTTATTCTGAGGAACAGCTACCAAGGGAGGTATTCACTGACCAGCTCTTGTGTACTGTTAGTTGTGCCAAGAGTTAGAGATACAACCAGCAGGCAAAACCAGCCTCCGACACCTCAGAAGCTCACTCCAGAGAGGTAGACAGAGACATATAGTCAAAGAAAACTTTGTAAACCATAAGCATCAGACTATTGAGGAAATAATTTTGCCTGAGACTGAGAACAGGGAAGGCCTTATAGAAGAAGTGATACCTGAGCATGAGTTTTACTTTTTTAAGTTTTTATTTATTTATTTGAGAGAGAGACAGAGAGAGAGAGAGACAGAGAGAGCGTGAGCAGAGAGGAGGGGTGAAGGGAGAAGAAGACTCCCCACTGAGCAGAGAGCCTAATGTGGGACTTGGATCTCAGGACCTTAGGATCATGACCTGATACAAAGGCAGACATTTATGGACTGAGCCACCCAGGTAGCCTGAGCATGACTTTTAAAAAAGAATAAGAATTTTCTGTAGTCAAGTCTTAGAAGGGCTTTCTTGAACATCAGTGAGGTAAGGGCAAGAAATTACAATTTCACCAGTAGCATAAAATAGATATTGCGCTATGGTAATAATCAAAATTAATCTCTCAAAAACTCAAAATTTGGCAGAGGTAAAACTAGTGCAAATTGTTATTAGAAAAGGGGGGAGGGGAACCAAGTGTCTGTCTCATAGGAGAGAAGGGTTAGTTTTCTGCTAGATGCCAGAGCAACATGAGGCTGTCAACATATGACATGAAGAGAAGCTTAAGTACATAGAGTAAAGCCAAAGACTGAAACTGAATAATAGTTGCAATAATGATAAACAACAAAGTCATTAAGGGAGGAACAAAAATTACGAAAGAAAATAAAACAGAAGTAGAAAAAAAAAAATCAAAAGGGAGGAAAAAATAACGTTCAAGGCAAAGCCAAATTAATGGAGAGAAAATGAGTGGGTCAAACAAATGCACTTGCTACCCAATACAGTGTTGAGTGTAGTGGGGCTTATGACACAGACTGTGGTACATCTACTCCCTGTACTCTTATGAAGCAGTTATAAAAATGTGTGAAATCACCGCATCCTGGGCATGGTGTATGGAGATGTGGTTATTGGTGCACCGGTATTATACTTTGTGACTAATATAAGCAAGGGTGACCATGTGCAGACCCTGGGCAAATATTTCTGGTGGCTCTTTGCCTATATAAACAATTTTATTAAAAAATGTAATACTAAATTCATTGGCCCATGTGATGTACAGTGGTTCACTGATGATGATTTAGAATGATGGATAGAGAAAAGGTTGTTAAATATTTGAAATTTTTTTCATCAGTGCATGTGCAGATTCTTCATAGTGTCCAGGAACTTCATCTCTTCCTGCTTAGGTCCAGAAACTCTTGTTCCCTTCATTCCCTTCATGTGCCCTTCAGGATACTTTTCTATTTCCTATCATGAGGAAAAGAGAGCCATGCCGTGATTGCACAACCACACTGTCCAGTGGTGGTGGTGGACCTTCAGCGGCCTGAGCCCTGATCTCATCCTGTGGTAGCACATGAAAGTATAAAGCTCGTTGTTAAAGGTAAATATATAGACAAATGCAGAATGCTGTGTTAATGGAATTGCTGTGGGTAAATAACTTCCAGTTCTAATATAAATGTTAAAAGACAAAGGTATTACAAATAACTAAAATTACTTTAATGGATACACAAAATAATTAGATGTAAATTTGACATCAATAACAATGGTGGGAGAAAGGTACAGGTATCCTTTTTTTTGTGCAAGTGAAGTTAAGTTATCAGCTTAAAATAGACTGTTGTAACTATAAGACATTTTATGTAAGCCCTCTGGTAATCACTGCCCTTTACAGTATTCTTTAATTTCTCTTTTTGTGAGGCTTTGACATTTTATGCCACACAGTACTGACACACGTGACTATTGGAAGGTTTTTTTCAAAACCTACAAATGAAGAGCATTTTTTTGGATTGCCCTTATGATTAAGCTTACCAAATGATTAATAATAAAATTACATGGATCCTATATGCTGTATAGGGGGAAAGATTCATTCATTTGGTTTATAGTCATTGAAATGATGGCTACATCAAGGAGAAATATTAAAAAAAAATTCCTGAGCTTATGGAAATTATATTCTATGGGAAGAAATGGGCCATAAACCTAAATTATTTCAGCAGACAGACTGTGCTCTGAGGGGCATGCTGGCAAACACATGTATTTTTTTATTAATTATTTTTATTAACATGTAGTGTGTTATTTGCCCCAGGGGTACAGGTCTGTGAATCGTCAGGCTTGTACATTTCACAGCACTCACTATATCACATACCCTCCCCAATGTCCATAACCCAACCACCCTCTCCAAGCCCCCTATCCCCCAGCAACCCTCAGTTTGTTTTGTGAGATTAAACTCTCTTGAGGCACCTGGGTGGCTCAGTGAGTTCAGCCTCTGCCTTTGGCTCAGGTCATGATCCTAGGGTCCTGGGATGGAGCCCCACATCGGGCTCTCTGCTCAGCGGGGAGCCTGCTTCCACCTCTCGCTCTGCCTGTCTTTCTGCCTACGTGTGATCTCTCTCTCTGTCAAATAAATAAATAAATAAATAAATAAAGGATGCTGTACTTTGCCAAATGCTTTTTTGGTATCTATTGGGAAGATCATATGGTTCTTGTTCTTTCTTTTATTAATGCATTGTATCACATTGATTGATTTGCAGTTGTTTAACCAACCTTGCAGCCCAGGAATAAATCCTACTTGGTCGTGGTAGATAATCCTCTTAATGTACTGTTGGATCCTATTGGCTAGTATTTTGGTGAGAATTTTTGCATCTGTCTTCATCAAGGATAATGGTCTGTAATTCTCTTTTTTGCTGGGGTCTTTGTCTGGTTTTGGGATCAAGGTAATGCTGGCCACATAAAATGAGTTTGGAAGTTTTCCTTCCATATGTATTTTTTTGAACAGTTTCAGGAGAATAGGTATTAATTCTTCTTTGAATGTTTGGTAGAATTCCTCTTGGAAGGAGTCTGGCCCTGGGCTCTTGTTTGTTGGAAGATTTTTGACGATTTCTTCAATCTCCTTACTGGTTATTGGTCTGCTCAGCTTTTCTATTTCTTCCTGGTTCAGTTGTGATAGTTTATATGTCTCTAGTAATTCATCCATTTCTTCCAGATTGTCAAATTATCTGGCATATAGTGGCTCATAATATGTTCTTATAATCATTTGTATTCCTTTGATGTTGGCTGTGATTTGTCCTCTTTTATTCATGATTTTACTAATTTGAGTCCTTTCTCTTTTTCTTTTTGATAAATCTGACCAAGGGTTTAACAGTCATTAATTCTTTCAGTGAACCAGCTTCTAGTTTTGTTGATCTGTTCTACTGTTGTTTTGGTTTCTATTGCATTGATTTCTGCTATGATCTTTATGATTTCTCTTCTCCTATTGCGTTTTGGCTTTCTTTGCTGTTTTTTCTCAAGCTTCTTTAGGTGTAGGGTTAGGTTGTGTACTTGAGATCTTTCTTGTTTCTTGAGAAAGGCTTGGATCACTATATAATTTCCTCTCAGGACCGCCTTTGCTCTGTCCCACAGATTGTGAACAATTGTGTTTTCATTTTCATTTGTTTCCATGAATTTTTCAATTCTTCTTTACTTTCCTGGTTAACCCATTCATTCTTTAGTAGGATGCTCTTTAGTCTCCATGTATTTGACTTCTTTCCAAGTTTCCTCTTGTGATTTAGTTCTAGCTTCAGAGCATTGTGGTCTGAAAATATGCAGGGAATGATCACAATCTTTTGGTATCAGTTGAGACTTGATTTGTCTCAGGATGTGATCTATTCTGGAGAATATTCCATGTGCACTAGAGAAGAATGTGTATTCTGTTGCTTTGGGATGGAACATTCTGAATAAATCTGTGATGTCCATATGGACCAGTTTATCATTTAAAGCCTTTATTTCCTTGTTGATCTTTTGCTTGGATGATCTGTCCATTTCAGTGAGGGGGGAGTTAAAGTCCCCAACTATTATTGTATTACTGTCAATGTGTTTCTTTGATTTTCGTTTTTTTGTTTGTTTTTTATATTCTTTTTTTTTTAAATTTCATTTCTTTTCAGCATAACAGAATTCATAGTTTTTGCACCACACCCAGTGCTCCATGCAATGCGTGCCCTCCATAATACCCACCACCTGGCTCCCCCAACCTCCCATACCCTGCCCCTTCAAAACCCTCAGGTTGTTTTTCAGAGTCCATAGTCTCTCATGGTTCATCTCCCCCTCCAATTTCCCTCAACTCCCTTCTCCTCTCCACCTCCCCATGTCCTCTGTGTTATTTGTTATGCTCCGTAAATAAGTGAAACCATATGATAATTGACTCTCTCTGCTTGACTTATTTCACTCAGCATAATCTCTTCCAGCCTTTGTTGCTACAAAAGTTGGGTATTCATCCTTTATGATGGAGGCATAATACTCCATAGTGTATATGGACCACATCTTCCTTATCCATTCGTCTGTTGAAGGGCATCTTGGTTCTTTCCACAGTTTGGCAACCGTGGCCATTGCTGCTATAAACATTGGGGTACAGATAGCCCTTCTTTTCACCACATCTGTATCTTTGGGGTAAATACCCAGTAGCGCAATTGCAGGGTCATAGGGAAGCTCTATTTTTAACTTCTTGAGGAATCTCCACACTGTTCTCCAGAGTGGCTGCACCAACTTGCATCCCCACCAACAGTGTAAGAGGGTTCCCCTTTCTCCACATCCTCTCCAACACATGTTGTTTCCTGTCTTGCTAATTTTGGCCATTCTAACTGGTGTGAGGTGGTATCTCAATGTGGTTTTAATTTGAATCTCCCTGATGGCTAGTGATGATGAACATTTTTTCATGTGTCTGAGAGCCATTCGTATGTCTTCATTGGAGAAGTGTCTGTTCATATCTTCTGCCCATTTTTTGATATGATTATCTGTTTTGTGTGTGTTGAGTTTGAGAAGTTCTTTATAGATCCTGGATATCAACCTTTTGTCTGTACTGTCATTTGCAAATATCTTCTCCCATTCCATTTTGTTTTTAATTGGTTTATATAAGTGGCTGCTCCCATGTTAGGGGTACAGATATTTAAAATCTTAGCTCCTCTTGTTGGACAGACACTTTAAGTATGATATAGTGTCCTTTTTCATCTCTTATTATATTCTTTGGCTTAAAATCTAATTTATCTGTTATAAGGATTGCCAGCACAGCTTTCCCTTGATGTCCATTAGCATAGTAAATTGTTTTCCACCCCCTCACTTTAAATCTGGAGGTGTCTTTGGGTATTAAACGAGTTTCTTGTAGACAGTATATTGATGGTTTTTTGTTTATTTGTTTGTTTGTTTATTCATTCTGATACTCTATGTTCTTTGTTTGGGGCATTTAGCCCATTTACATTCAGGTAACTACTGAAAGATATTAATTTAGTGCCATTGTATTGCCTATAAGGTGACTGCTACTGTATATTGCCTCTGTTCCTTTCTGGTCTACTAGTTTTAGGCTCTCTCTTTGCTTGGAGAACCCCTTTCAATATTTCTTGTAGGACTGGTTTGGTGTTTGGAAATTCTTTTAATTTTTGTTTGTCACAGAAGCTTTTTATCTTCCCTTCTATTTTGAATGACAGCCTAGCTGGATATAGTATTCTTGGCTGCATATCTTTCTCAGTTAGTGCTCTGAATATATCATGCTAATTCTTTCTGGCCTGCCAGGTCTCTATGGATAGGTCTGCTGCCAATCTAATATTTCTAGTATTGTATATTACAGACTTCTTGTCCCGAGCTGCTTTCAGATTTTCCCTTTGTCACTAAGATTTGTAAGTTTTACTATTTGATGACAGGGTGTGGACCCATTTTTATTGATTTTGAGGGGGCTTCTCCGTGCCTACTGGATTTTGATGTTTGTTCCCTTTGCCATATTAGGGAAATTCTCTACTATAGTTTGCTCCAATATACCTTCTGCCCCCCCTCTTTCTTTCTTCTTCTTTGGGAATTCCAATTATTCTAATATTGTTTCATATCATGGCATCACTTATCTCTCAAATTCTCCCCTTGTGGTCCAATAGTTGTTTGTCTCTCTTTTGTTCAGCTTCTTTATTCTCTGTCATTTGGTCTTACGTATCACTAGTTCTCTCTTCTGCCTCATTTATCCTAGCAGTAAGAGGCTCCATTTTTATTGAACCTCATTAATAGATTTTTTGAATTCAACTTGGTTAGATTTTAGTTCTTTTATTTCTCCAGAAAGGGATTTTATTTTTCCAGAAAGGGATTTATTTTATTTGATTCTCTCATATTTTCCATGCATTTTCAAGCCCAGCTAGGAACTTGATAATTGTCATTCTGAACTCGAGTTCTGACATATTACCAATGTCCATATTGATTAGGTCTCTAGCTGTTGGTACTGCCTCTTGTTATTTTTTTGTGTGTGGAGGTTTCTTCTGCTTTGTCATTTTATCCAGATAAGAATATATGAATGAGAGAATAAAATAGTAAATGACAATGACTCCAGGTAAATGTATGCTAACCAAACCTGAAGAGACCCCAAAACTGTGGGGAGAAGAAAGTGGGTGGGGAATATGTATATATATGTATATGTATACATATATATAATATTTACATAAAATATTATATATAAAACATATAAAAATAATATATATATTTTATATAATATATAATTATATAAAAATAATATATGACCATATAATATTTATATGTAAATAAATAATATATTCTATATTTTATATTTATATATAAATATATATTTACACAAATATATATATTATATATATTAATTAGACTGTTGAATATAACAGAGGCACCCACTTTATTTTGGGTTATTCTGGTCTCTTAGAAGAAACTACATCCCAAAATTTGAAAGAAAGTCAAGCATATATATACAAAAATAAGGGTAAACACGATGAAGGGATGAAATAAAGGTAAACACGATGAAGGGATGAAGGTGAAAATGTAAAAAAGATTCTGAAAAAGGAGTTGGTAAGATAAGCTGGTTGGAAA